>CABHPQ010147087.1:11269-53667 GCA_902168405.1 Peromyscus aztecus
CTTAGTGAGGTGTCTATGAGGGTACAGGAAGTACTTAGTGAGGTGTCCATGAGGGTGTGGGAAGTATTTAGTAAGGTGTCTATGAGGGCATAAGAAGTACTTAGTGAGGTGTCTATGAGGATACAGGAAGTACTTAGTGAGGTGTCTATGAGGGGTAAGCATTGCTGGAAAAGTGAAATGTTCAGAAGAGGTCAAATTCCATGTTTACTGGACAAGATAAATCAAGGGCCTAATCACAGCACCATTTCAAGGAAATCAGAAATCTACTCTTAGTGACCACAGAAATGTCTCCACACTACCGAGGAGGAGGTAAAGAGAAAAGGCCCTAGGCTGGAGCTGCAGATTCATGGCTGCATTCCCAGTACAAGGCAGGTGAGGGACACTACCACTACCACTTCAGATGGGCCAGCTGTGTTCAATACTACGAGTGACCCCATCTACTCTGAAGATGGTGGAAAAGAATGGGAGTCTGTTACTAAGGGAGAGAAGAATTTAGTGTATGTCTGAAATGTGTTTGCCTCTGGAGCCCTTGGAACGGTAATTCTCAGTGTGGGGTGTGTGGGGAAATCTACCTGGGTTTAATGATCACAAAAATCATTTGCCTTCGTTGAAGTGCACAGAAGAATTAAATACATATATAGGCTTGCATAGGGTGTATGTTTTTTGAGATGGGGATTGTCAAAAATAGCTACATAATAGGACAGAAAATCAACTCATAAATATTTACCTTGCATCTCCTCAGGAAAACAAGATGGTTATAGCACTTAGCTTTCCTCCCCTCATCTGCCCCACATGTTGGAAGATTTTATATACAGATATGCATAGGCAGATTGAGTATGGATCAAACCTGGAACCTCACACATAACAGATGAGCAAGCACCCTACCACTGAGAAACACACCCAGCCCCCAAACCAGTATTTTTTTGTAAACCAGTGTCTTAGGGTTACTTTTGCTGTGATGAAACACCATGACCAAAAGTAAATTGGGGAGAAAGGGTTAATTTGGCTTACACTTCCACATCATAGTTCATCATTAAAGGAAGTCAGGACAGTAATTCAGATAGGGCAGGAACCTAGAGGCAGGAGCTGATACAGAGGCAATGGAGGAGTGCTGCTTACTGGCTTGCTCCTAGTGGCTTGCTCAACCTGCCTTCTTATAGAACCAGGATCACTAGCCTAGGGGTGGCCCCACCCACAATGGTCTGGGCCCTCCCATATTGAACACTAATCAAGAAAATGCCCCACAGTCTTACCTGTAGTCCCATCTTACGGAGGCATTTTCTCAGTTGAGGTTCCCTCCTCTCAGATAACTATAGTTTGTGTCAAGCTGCCATAAAACTGTCCAGCACACCCAGATACTATAGCAAATTGCACATATGGACCTTTCACAGACACTTAAGATGCAAACTATAGCATAACAAATGTTCTTATTTTTAGAAGTAATGCCATTACTATAACTGCCCAGTTTTATGAATTTTGACAAACACCTGTAATCATGTGACTACAACTATAATCCTCCTCAAAAAATTCCTCCATGTCCTTTGTAGTTATCAGTTACAAACAGAGCTGCTATAAGATTTGTGTAGAAGTGTCTGTATGAATGTATGTTTCTAATTCACTGGGGTAAGTATCTGAGAGTATGACTGCTAGGTCCCCAGATGCATATTCACAGCTCCAATCAAGAGTTAGTTTAGCTATCAAGTTTTTATAAAGCATCTTGGCAATCATCCCCAAGATCTTCATAATGACTTACTAAAAAGAGAAATCAGCACCAATACTACAGGAGGCAGCCCAAGCGGCACTAACAAAGTAGGCTAAAACTGAAGACAAAAATATCAAGATCCATCCCTCATTCTGCTAACATGAAGGAAAACAGGAAATGGGTATTCAAAAGGGGTAAAGAGGGGAGAGGGGTAGGCAGAGCCGTGGGAGTAAATAAGAGCAATGGAGTGATTTAATTACACAAGAATGCCATTAATTTTATGTGCTAAAAATAATAAAAAATAAATAAGGGACAAGGAACTGTAGCTTTCAGATGAATGTATGGATGTTTTCTACTTCCTGCTGTAACTTCTACTTCCTTCTACTCCTACACATCACACTTCTGAAGGTTTTTTTTTTTTTTTTTTTTTGGTTTTTCAAGACGGTTTCTCTGTGTAGCTTTGCGCCTTTCCTGGAACTCACTTAGTAGACCAGGCTGGCCTTGAACTCACAGAGATCCACCTGGCTCTGCCTACACTTCTGAAGTTTTAAGGATCGCTCTGTGGAACAGTGGTGACTTTAGAGGTTCTTTATAGTCTAGTGAATATATATACAAAATATATACAAATATATTTGAATATACAAAAGCTTCAAAGGAAAATGGCTGTAACAAATGCTACAAGAAACTTTAAGAGATCTGGTGGGATGTTTTGAGTCAAATGAAACATGTTACTCCTTCACTGAAATCAACACAAAGGAATCTCTAATGTAATTTCATCCGACACTCTCAGCTTACAGATTTAAAGAAAACCAAAACCAGAGACAAAAAATAAGAGGTCAAAAGGCAAAAGAGACTCTGTGGCATGTTCAGGGCAAGACCCTGGACGTTTAAATAGAAAGGTGGACAGTAGAGGTCTCCTGTGTAAAGCTTCAGCTCTCAATGGCCACAGCACACATGCTAAGGACACAAATAGAATACTAGCCAGAGATGTGGAGGGAACAACAGAAGCTCTGTGTCACTTTGTTTAATGCCAAGAAGTTTGTTGTTGTTTTTTTTTATATCATGGTACCTCATTAATTCTCCCTTCTAATTATGGAATGTGTCCACTGAAATCTGCAGGGTTTGTACTGTTGAGCTCCCACCAATTACAAAATATCCACCACAAGTATGGAAGGGAGGGGAGCACTAACAGATGTGTTTTCTTTGAGGTATGGGAGGCAGGGGAGCACTAACAGATGTGTTTTCTTTGAGGTATGGGAGGCAGGGGAGCACTATGAGATGTTTTTTCTTTGAGGTATGGGAGGCAGGGGAGCACTATGAGATGTGTTTTCTTTGAGGAGGTATAAAGTTGCAGTAGAAATTAGGATTCATTCTCATCATGTCTCTCGTCTCTCCAGTACATTACCTTAAAGAGGGATAAAACAATGACCTACCTGCATTGAGCATACCAAGTGGACTTCTCTTTGTTGTTATCCTGATAAGTATGTATTCCTTGTACCAGCTGTGCTCCCAGGCATGACTCAGGGGTAGCGGGAATCACGCATGCCCTAGTCTCAATTCACCTCTAGACCTATGTTGCTTTTGTAATTTTCTCCTTTTATTGAAAATAGTTTTTTTTTTTCCCTCACATAATATGTCCTGCTTGTGGTTTCTCCTCCTTTTACTCCTCTCAATTCCCCCTCCCCCAATCCGGAACCACTCCATTTCTGTCTCTCATCAGAAAAGAGACTTCTTGGAAAAAAGAAAAAAGAAAACAGACTTATCATAAAATATAATAAGATACAACAAAAATTAACACATTGGAATTGGACAAAACAAACAGAAAAGAGCCCAAGAGAAGACACAAGAATCAGAGATCCATTTGTCGCACACTCAAGAATCTCATCAAAATTGGAAGACATAATATTAGTGCAGAGAACCTGAGCATGCCACTCCAGTC
This sequence comes from Peromyscus aztecus, assembly GCA_902168405.1. Classification (NCBI taxonomy): domain Eukaryota; kingdom Metazoa; phylum Chordata; class Mammalia; order Rodentia; family Cricetidae; genus Peromyscus; species Peromyscus aztecus. The sequence goes on from CABHPQ010147087.1 coordinate 14,911, forward strand.
TCTGTGAGTTCATAGGATTTTGGATCATGTTGATTTAGGGGTCTTTTTTCCTTGGTGTCCTCCATCCACTCTGGCTCTTAAACTCTTTCTGCCTCCTCCTCCTTGGGGTTCCCTGAGTCCTGAGGGGAGGGATTCAATGGAGCCCATTTAGGCCTGAGTGTTCCAAGGTCACACTCTCTGCATAATGTCGGGCTGTGGGTCTCTGTGTTTGTTCTCATCTGCTGCAGGAGGAAGTTTCTCTGATAATGGCTGAGTAAGGCACTGAGCTATGAGTATGTCAGAACGTTCTTAGCAGACATTTTTTGCTACATTTTTTTTTAGAGAACAGTAATGTTTAGTTTTTATCCTAGGTCCCTGGGCTATCTAGTGTCAGGTTCTTGGTAACCCAAGCAGTATTGGGTATGGGCTCCATCTCTTGTACTCCTAAATTTTTCATTTCCAGATTTCCCTCAGTTTGGGTTTTCTTTGTAGATTCTATTTCCAATTTCAGGTCTTGAACTGTTTTATTCATTTTATTCCACTGTTTGTGTTTTCATGGATTTCTTTAAAGTATTTATTCATTTTCTCCTTAAGGACCTCTATTATATTAAGAAAGTCTACCTTAAGGCCTTTTTCTTGTCCTTCAGAATTCTACTATGGCCTCATGGTCTGCTATGGTAGGGTTGCTGGATCTAATAGAGACATATTGTCCTGGCTGTTACTGGGTTTTTACACTGACGTCTGGGCATCTGGATTTGGGAAGATTGTTAATTCTAAGTGCTGATATCTGGTCTTGTCTTTGTTGGGTGAATGTTTTGTTCCCTGGTTGTTGCCCTCTCTAGTTCTTAGGAGAGTGTGGTGGCTGTGATGCCTGATGGGAAATTCTTCTGAGGGTCCTCATAGGTGTGGCCACTGGAGGTTCCAGGGAAAATTCCTAAGAGTCACTTAGGAATGGGGATGGACTAGGAGGAAGAGGCTGAGGGAGTCCACAGGAGGGAGGAAGGCAGGGTGTTCCACCAGCATCTGGCTAGTTCCCTGGAAATGGGGTTAGAGAGTGAGGAAAGACCACAGTAGAAATTCTCCAGAGCTGGGGATGAGAATGGGGGATTGGACTTGGAGGAATGGAGTGAGAGGCAAAGATCTTCAGTTAGCCTACCTGCCTCCCTGGATGACATGGTCTACAGATTCCCAGGCAATGCCTGTTGGAGTTGGGGCTAGGATAAAACAGTGAGTGGGGGGAAGGAGGTTTGGAGGGGAAGATCTGTGTAACCCACTGGAGATGGGCACGTGGGGTTGGGGTTGCAGCAGGTGGTTTGCTACAGAGCTGGGGATAAGACTGGAGGATTGGTTTTGGAGATGAAGGAGAGGTGAAGATCTACAGTTAGCCTACTGGGCTGAAGTCTGTTTTGTAATTTTTACTCACAAGAAATATGGGTGGCATTGCCTGGGAATCTCTTCTTGTTTTGGGAAACAAGAAGAGATTAAATATGAAAAGTAGATACATTGCCATTGTGCCCACAAAAAATTACACATTTTATTTTCAGTTAGCTCATAGTTAACTACCCATTATTTAATCTTTATTAGTAGTTAATGATATTGAAGGTATATCAAGTAAATCATCTGTAAATTAATATGTAAGTTAATATCTATTAAATATCTAGAATCTATAAATATCATTTTGCTTTCTTGAGAAGATACTATTTGAACACACATTTATTGAATATTATTCTTAGGAATCCCTTTCAGATCAGACATTATAATGGACAAGTTACTTTTACATTTTTCATCATTTAAAAATTCAAATGTGGACCAATGAGAAAGAGGTGCTGGCTGTGCAGGCCTGGTGACCTGAGTTCAATCCCTAATTCCCACACAGAAGTGGAAAAAAAGAGTCAGCTCCACAAAGTTGTCCTCTGAACTTTACACACAGAGTTGTGTCACATGCATACACATACCACATATAGTAATAACAATAATAATTATAGTAACAGTGATAATACTTTTTATTTAAATACAAGTGTATATAAAACTTTGCAAAAAAAATCAGATGGACACACACATCATAAAGCTTGTCTAAGAACCAGAAAAGTAAGTTAATACTTGTAGATATTTGATGTTTCAAAATTCTTCTTTCTTATGAAAAAAAAATCTAAGTAGAAGAAAGTACTGGTAGGGAAGATAGTGTGTGTGTGTGTGCTGGAGTTAAACAGAGCTGAGACCCCTCTACTGCCTGGTTACAGGACAACGCTTCTGAGCTGCCAAGCTCCTGGGACATCAATGCTGGTACCATCTCTCCAGGCTCAAGCGGGCACTTATTCAGGATAAATAGTCTGTCAAGTACCTGGGACCCTCTACCCTCCGGTTTTCCAAGATGTCCCAATGAAGGGCCTGTCTGCTCTTCTGCTCTGTAATTCATCTTTTCAGTACAACTACGGCAGATGTTAATGATCTATTTTTCCTAGAAACTTGCCTTCTTTGCTTCCTCAAGAAACAGACACCTGAGGTCTCTAGGATGACAACTAACCAGATGCTCCTCCACTCACACCTGCTGCTGAATGTGAGCCTGCCAACTCCTGACTCTCCCACTTCCCCACATTGCCCCATGCCTGCAGGAAGTAGCCAGACTTGAACCAGCATCCTTTATCCAAAGAGTCTGGAATGTTCTGGTAGAAGATCCACCTCAACTCCCCTCCCCATCTCTTTCCCCAAACCTGCCCCTTCAAAGCCCACCAAATACTGTTCCTCCCCCAGAGATGCTCAAGACCATTCCCACAGGGTATTTAAGCTGCATCATAGAAAACAGACATGTGGTTTTCAGGTCTCTCATCTCTGTCTCCTCCCCGGGGGGGGGCTGGAGAATCACCTGGGAACACTTTACCCATTAAACCAGGGCTTTTTCTGATTTGGTCTGATTTGGATTGCTGTGTCAGTGAAGAGGCTTATCAGGGTGCAAAAACCTTTCAATAGGGTTGAATCTAAGTTACATATACAGTATATTCTAAATAAGAGCTGAATTACACACACACACATATACAAACACACACACATATACCCATGTATAGAGAATTTTAATTATAAGCCTTTTGTTATATATTTAAAGCCAAATTTTTGTTATAGATTTTAAACCATACCCCATGAACTTAGAAATCCTGAGATAGAGCATGTCTGTCTTAAGAGATTTTTTGAGAGGAGAGCACAAAGAAATTGTAGAGATAAGATTTTTTAAGAATGGAAAGTAGAGGAAGTGTAGAGCAGAGAAAGTTTAGATACAAGATATTTGGGGATCATTTGCCTGTGCAGTAGCAGTTGTTACAATCTGTGATAATTTAGAAATTGGGTTTGCCAATATTTTGGTCATTGATCGGTACTGAGGTCAGGCTGTTGTAATAAAATGAGTCCATGGGGGAAGAGAGAGAGGGTCACAAAGCAGACATCACACATGGGGAAGGGGGTGTTCCTATAAGCTCCAAGAGGAAGATGGGACCTGTGGGCCTGCAGGCTGGAGCCAGAGACAGACAAGATAGTGCAGGGGAAAGGAGCCAGTGAGTATCTCTCCTAGAGAGACCCAAAGGAGCATAGCAGGCCAGAGCCAAGAGAGAATATTGCCCAAGGGAACAGAAGCAGGCTCCAGGACCCAGAGACACTTATAGCAAGGACAAGGAGAGGAACGGTTAAGGGACAAGTAGACACAACCAGGAACTTCACCTTAGGAAGGGTTCCAATACTGTAGAAGTCAGGAGGGTGAGGAGAAGCTGCAGAACTTAGCAGGCAGCTCCTGGGGGAGGCAAGGAAATCCACAAAGTATCGGCCTAGGAGGGCACAAGGAGAAATAGACCAGGTAGCTCTGAGTGGGAGGAAGCAAAGGAAAGAGTCCCAGGCTGCCACAGGCAGGACTGCAGCTCCTAGGAAAGGTAAGAGAGGGGAGCAGGAGAAGAGGGAAATATCCACAGGGTGTAGCAGGCCAGAGGTACAACAGGCTAGGCCGGAACTAGGATGGCACAGCTGGCCAGAGCCCAGAGACAAGAGTAGCAATTAGAAAACTGGTAGAGGGAAGCAGAAGCTGAAGAACTGGACTCTAGAATTTGGAATCAAATCTTGTGGGTGGCAGAAGCCAGCAGAAATAAATGAACCATACATACCTTAGGAGAGTTAAATCAGCAGCTTGGTTGGGGCAGGCACTGTAGGGGAGAACAGGTGTGTGCTTGATATGTGCACCTGCAGCTGGCCTACTCCTTTAACCCCCCCCCCCAGGTTGCGACACTTTGCAACAAACTTACAGATCCATCAGTGGTAACTTAGAGACAGGACATTTACAGAGGTGGAGGTGGGGATGGAAGACTAGGGTTCTGACCAGACAAAAACAATCGGGCTTGGAACAGATAAAAGAGAAACGGAACGGGAAGTGAGAAATTTCCACTCCCCTTGATCACTTTCAGTATTTGTAAAGGTCCTGGGTAATATTGGGATCTAGGGTGCCACTAGTCAGCCACATTTGGATTGGTTATCTAAAGGATTATTGATGCCAGATTTATTACAAAAGTGAATAAATTTGGAGCCCTTCAGGGCAGGTGTCAGGTGAAGAGGCTGGAGGTTTTCTATGGATAACACCATTCCCATGGGTGAGGAAGAGGGAAAGGTCCTAGGCCTGAAGTCCAAGGTGTCCCCAGGACCCAGGGAAGGCTGAACTGGAAGACACAGCTGTTCAGTGGATCATCATCTCACTGAATGTTTGGGGATCAAGGGCTAAAATCCCGAGGAGACTGGGCTCCTTGGTACCAGGGCTTTTGAAAGCAAAAGATGAAAAAAGAGCTTGAAAATGAAGCCTCAGCCCAAAGGAAAGGGTCAAAGGTGGGGTTGGTGAAGAGGGTCAACCCTAGCCTGAAAGACCATGGCTGGGGGTACCTCAGCCTCCAAGAATACCAAATGCTCATCAGTCACTCCCTTGAATCCAGGGAAGCGTTTACACCCACCAAAGGGAAACTTACCAATTACTGCTGTTGAATGGGGTGCTCAGTGATAGGTGAGCTGGAGGGTGAGTCTGTGAGTCTGCTGTGGGTGGATGTAAGGAATAGGGTCCTTGTGCAGCTTCGAGCCCTGAGGGGGAGTGCACAGGCACCAGGGTATCCTACAGAGTCTCAGCACCAACCTTAGGGTTTTGAGGCAGAAGAGTATCTTGATGGATCGGGGCCAAGGAATGCCACAGATCTCACCATGCAACAGATCTCATACAAGAGATTTATTTTGGAGTGGGGGAGGCCACTTCTGATCAAGGATAGGAGAGAGAGGGAAAGGGGGGAGTGATGGTGGGGGCTTTATAAACAGAATGTGACTTGTGGCAACAATGGAAATGCTTGGTGGCTGGTGAAGGTAAGGCTGCTGGTGCTGTCACTGAAGGCAGGCTGAGGGGTGCCCCTGGAATGTGGTTCTGGAATGTGGCCAGTTCCTAACAATACTGGCACGTCAACCACAGTTCCCATAGGTATGTTTTTTTGGTTTTGTTTTGGTATGAAATAATGAATGTTAACTGGCTTTTAAAAGCCAGGTGTCAAACTTTTTGAAATATATACTTAAGAACTTGAAGAAAAATTGACATGACTATATTTTGCTAACTATCATTTAAAAATAAATGTTACATTTTTTGCAGGAAAGTAGTTTCTGATTGGCTAGAGTGCCACAGGTATAGTGTTGGATGCAAATGGTTACAGAACACCTGTATGTATGTGTATGTGTGTGCATAACTTCAACTCTGTGTGTATGTGTATGTGTGTACATAACTTCAGTTCAACTCTGTGTATTTGTATGTGTGTACATAACTTCAGTTCAACTCTGTGTGTATGTGTATGGAACTTGGATTCAACTCTCATTAAAAAAAATAGCTCTACTACCTATGCTGAGACACTTTGCACAGCCTTGGTGCAGGGAGGAGGGGACTGGACCTGCCTCAACTGAATCTACCAGGCTGGGCTGACTCACCTTGCCTTGGAGGAAGTGGGAATGGGGGGCAGATTGGGGGGGAAGACTGGGGGATGAGAGGAAGAAGGACAGGGGAATCTGTGGCTGATATGTAAAATTAAATTAATTATAAAATAAAAAATAAAAAAATAGCTCTACTAAGAAAACAGATTTTTTTGTTGTTTGTTTTTTCGAGACAGGGTTTCTCTGTGTAGCTTTGTGCCTTTCCTGGAGCTCACTTGGTAGCCCAGGCTGGCCTCAAACTCACAGAGATCCACCTGGCTCTGCCTCCCGAGTGCTGGGATTAAAGGTGTGCGCCACCAACGCCGGGCTGAAAACAGATGTTTTTAAATAGCAACCATGTGGCTCTTCTCCATCTTGGTTGATGACTTCATCAAGATGTAAGCAGCCACATGACTGGCAGCCATCTTTACCAGGGTTAAAGTGTTCTGGTGGAAGGTCCACCTCAACTCCCTTCCCCCATCTCTTTCCCCAAACCTACCCCTTCAAAGCCCACCAAACACTGTTCCTCCCCCAGATATGCTCAAGACCACTCCCACAGGGTATTTAAGCTGCATCCCAGAAGACAGACACGTGGTTTTCTGGTCTGTCATCCCCGTCTCCTTTCTGAGGGGCTGGAGAATCACCTGGGAACACATTACCCATTAAACCCGGGCTTTTTCCAATTCAGTCTAATTTGGTTTGATTTGGATTGCTGTGTTGGTAGAGAGGCTTACTGGGGGGCAAAAACCTTCCAAAGAGCACTTTAACCACCATTTTCAAATTACCATGTGGCGTAGAACAGCAACTAAAACTTCTTAGTCCTGACGTCCTCTGTTTACTATTGTATCTCCTTTTTAGACCAAGGAAGCACAAGTCTCCAAAATATTTTGGATTGGAATGGATTTTTGTATGATGATAAAAATTTAAGGTTATATTTACTACAAGATACTTTTTACTATTTCCTTTAGTTACAATAATTCACTTTACAATGACTGCTCTCAGTAATCAACCATCTGTGTCTCATGGTAAATGATTGGCTAAAAAATGTATAAAGTTTACATAAGGTCTGAGGATATGAAAACTTAAGTTGTAAAGTCTAAAAAGTGTTTAAAGAATGTAAATGCAAGTTATAAAGATCTAAGAAAGGGTCTTAAGGTATGTAAATGCAATTTGTAAAGGTATAAGAAAGGGATTTAAGACATATGTAAAAATGAAAAATGTTTAATATTTCCTAAGACTTCAAAAGTTCATTAATCAGTGGAGTCCTGGTAAGCTATTAATCTAGCTCTGGTAAGCACTGACTAACTGTTATAGTCACAAGCTCAAGATTTTAAATTTCCTTTGATTGTCTTCTAAGTATAACTTAAAAGTGCCTCTCATTGTGCTAAAAACATCTGTCTAATCTATACACACGCAGTCTTCTGGACAGAGGAAAGAGTGTTCATGCTTTTAACCCAGAATCATTTTTGGGCTCCCAAGCTTCTACCATGACTCAAAGGTATGCGTCTACTGCCTTTTCTACAATGTAGATTTCAGTATAGATTACAAACAATGGTAATGCTAACATACCTAAAATGTATCTCTTTTTGTAAACTTAAAAAAAAATTCTTGTAAGCTTCTCATGGGTCAAACTTAAAAACTTCTTGTAACCTCTCATGGGTCAAATGGAGTCAAGATAAGTACTGTCACTCAACAGCCTGTTTCCCCATCTGCCTAGTCCATTTATTCCTGAGGGTGGGACTCTCCCTCAACCCCCCTCCACCTTTCCCTGGTCTTGGGACTCCCCTCCCCCAACTACCAAGGCCTAAAAGTTTCAAATACACACCTAAGAAAATAATTTCCCCTTAATTCCTTAACTTTACTTTCTCTTCCTAATATATATCTATTCAACAATATATATTGGGAGCAACCAATAATACTGGGAGCAACCCACCAGCTCCCAGTGTTCCCTCAAAAGCTTCTTCCCAGACAACTTCAAAGCTGCTAGCCCCAGGTTGTCCAGACTCATAGTCCCTGCCTGCACATCCCTAGCCCCAGAAGGTCATACAGAGCCTGGTCAATGAATGAAACAGCCTGCTCTTTCTGTACTTGGCCAGCATCCCAGCTTTCTTGGATCCCCAAAGATGTCAATGCCCTAGATGACAGGAAGCAGTCTAAAAAAAGCACAATGCCCCATCCCTGCCTCACCAGCACCCTTCCTATTTCTCTACCTTTTATAATAAACAAAAAGGAGGAATGTTAGGAAATGTCTACAGGTGCTCCCCACAGCCCACTTCAGCTATTGAGTGCCAGCAGCCAAATGTGACATATTTCCACTCTCTCCACAAGTTGCCTACCCTTTATAAAGCCTCCCATCATCATGTCACCCTCTGTTTCTTTCTCTCTTATCCCCACTCAGAGTGGGGCCTGTCACACCCCCTGCCCCAGTAAATCTCTTGCATGAAGTCTGTTGAGTGGTATAGTCTCTGCAGCATTCTTTGGCCTGACCCACCAAGGTCCTCGTCCACCTCAAAACTCTAACAAGTATGCTTTGCTGACAGACAGTAGAAACTAGCCAAATAACCTGTTTTAATGAAAATTATGGTTGATTATTTCATTAAGCATTCGTGCTGTTGTGTTTCTGTTGCACTCTATCTGAGCAGTTGCCATCAATTCCAGCCCTTCCCTGCCTGGTCTCAAGAGGTAGACAAGGTTGTTCACCTGTGCCTTTCACAGGATACTTCTTTATCCTAGTGGAAAGCCTAGTGCCTTAAGATCTGATGTGTGACCAAGAGACGCTCCAAGAAAACAGGTAAATGCCTTCTAACTTCAGCCTAGGTTCAGCTTTCACTGAGAGAGATGCTAGATCCAAGTATGTGAGTTAGGTGAGACATGGCTGAAAGTCACACAGTAACATTAAACAGAAGACACACGCTGCTCACAGAGCTCATAAAAGAGAAGGCAACATACCTCACAGAGCTCCAGTGGGAAGGGGAGCCTGGGCCATTCTCCTCCCGCCATCAGCAGGGATGAAAAGGAGGTTGGGAGCCTGAGCCTTTGTTAAGGCCACTGATGAAGAGGCCCTGGGCTTTCCTGTGACATTGTGGGTTGGCTAGTTTGAGCACAACACATATAAGGGAAGAGTCTTAATGTATTTGACTCTGGTGTTGACCATTGAGTTCATCATGGTCAACAGATATGCTGTGTGTTGAATTCGGTAGGGATAAGAAAGAAGTAGGCTATCACACGCACAAGCCACCACACAGGTGTTGGGAAGTTTAGGCCCAGCCAAGGGAATGTGGCACAAATAACTTCTGTCAGTCCTAAAAAAATGAGCATGTAAGAAGCCGTTACATGAACCAAACTCAAACCAAGCAACAATTTAATACATCCATTTACACTCAGGCATGATAGTTAAATGGTGCTGGTGGCGGTGCTGGTTACCGTGTGGAAAGGTCACGGTCACAACAGAACCCAGTGGTACTTTTAGAGCTTTATTAGGAAGAGGGGGGGGAGGAGAGCCAGGCCTGGTAGGGGAGAGAAGTGGGGATCAGAGCAGAGAGCAGAGAGAGAGAACACAGAGGGTGGGGGTCCACACCCAGCTTTTTAAGGTAGGGACATAGTCACCAGTGCCTGATGACGTAAGATGCAAGACACAAGACCCCCAAGCTGCACATGTACAAGATCCTAACAAGGCAACCTTGGGTAAAGCAAATCTCCTATAAAGTCTGATTTGAGAGACCTAAAGAAAACCCCCAGGGCCAGAAAGTGTCTTCATACACATGACTTTCCATTAGTAAGCCACTCACTTATTAAACTCCATAAGCATTCATTAATGCTTGGATGACTGTCATCTTCTACTTATAGAGGGATTGCTAGGTGCTACTTTACACATTATCTCAATTCTCAAGGGCAATCAACTGGGATAAACAAACTTCTCATGACAGGAAAGGATGCTGAGGCTCAGAGAGGCTAAGAGCTGTGAAAGCCACAGAGCCAGGATTCAGATACACGTGTATGACTCCATAGTCTTATCACAATTCTACCTTCCTCTGGTCTCTTTTCAAATACACTTATAAACAAAGTTTCATTATTTACCCCATCCCTAGTGACTCCCACCTTCAGTGCATGAGAGAGCCAAGTCTTTACATGAAAATTAAGATACAGACTGGAAAGTGAAAGCATTTGGTCATCTGAACATCCAGCTGTGGAAACACCTCAAGCAACCAACTCCTCCCTCCATTCCATACACATTGTTTCACTCCTTGGAACCCAGCAGAGAGTGTGTGGAATCTACCTCCTTGGAGGTGTGGTGGGCCCACCTAAGGTTCATCTTTAAAGGGTAAGCTAAGCCTCCTTCTGCTCACCTCGACATACTCCTTTCTTTCCAGATCCAAAATCAGAGTCAGATCACAGCTGAACTAGGGCTCAAGTAATTGGGTCAGAGAAAAAAAGAATGGGATTATTTTGCAAATTTATATAGAGAGCCAACTTTAACAAGTTTCACTTGGTCAGTGTAAATTTAGAAGAATTTGTATGGGAAGGGATCCAAAGGGAGGAAAGGATGGGGTTTTTAACCTAGGTTTTAGAGAATGGCATCTTAAGGGGTCTGGGTTCGGAGCAGACACTCAAGGACTGGAAAGAATTCCAATTATTTCTTCATTGAAATTTGAACCCAGTGGTATCCTACAGCAATTGCACAAAACTCCTTAGTGTAATGGAAAGGTGTATTTGTGTGTGTGTTTGTGTGTGTCTGTGTGTGTGTTCGCGCATGTCTGTGTGTGTTCTATCATGTGCGAACCATTCACCTACCTTCTGACCATGCTTCCTAAGAAAGGTACAACTACTTTCTCCACCACAGCACACTGGGAAGGGGTAAGAAGAAAGCATACATGGCAACACCTGAGGATGGTCTAGAGTCTAGTGTGTCTAGTCTCTGACTCTCCTACAGATCTGCAAATGCCCCACTGTCCTTTGAACAATTACTTTCATGTTTATGATGCCAAAAACCAACTGTGGCCAAGAACTCTGAGACCTCAGTCCAAGACATCTCCAGCTACCCTAGGGTGCTAAAGACAACAGTAGCTATGAAAGGCTAGGACCAGAGTCTAAATAAGGAATGATTCTCCCTGATGATGGAGCAGAGAGAAATCTAAGGAATGGAGTCTCTCTAGGAGTAAGCAAAGATTACAAAGTGCAGCCATTCTGTCATTCTCTTCATTGCCGTATTTCAACCCCCAAACCTATTAAAGCCAAGAAGTTAGAAGGCTCTGTACAAATCTCAGCTAACTCCTTAAGCACGTCAACATTCTAGATGACCATTCCACCTCCTACTTGCCATAACCATTCCCTAAATTGCAGGAAAATAACTAGTACAGGGGCTGAGATGGCTCACTTTGTAAAACACTTGCCACACAAAGCCTGACAACTTGAGTTGGATTACCATGGACATGTGAGAAAAGAGAATCAAATCCACAAAGTTGTTCTCTGCCCTCCACACACATGCCATTTCACTGTTAGTGTGACAGTAAAACATTCCAACATTTGGAAAACATGGTCGTACACAGAAAGAGCTGTGTTTGTAGTTACACTGCCTTTAACATGATAATTCTACTCACACGTTTATCCCAATTCAACAAAAGAGTTAAGTGCAATAAAGTTCGAGTTTGGTAACTGATTTAAAAATTCACAGCTGCATAAGGATTTAACTTTATAGATAGGTTTGATTGGTTGTGGAATATGAAAATGATACCATTGTTTCAAATATTTAAAATAAGTATGCTGTTATATAGCTTTACTTTACTAATATTATATACAATAGCAACCAAAATAGCATGTGTAATCTCAACACAGTCATATTGTAGCATATCCCTCTACATGCTGTATTGGTCAAAAGGAAGGTCAACTTTTAGGTTTGCAATACATGAGTTATTTTGATCTCATTTTTAGAGTCTTATTTTTTTAAATTAAGCACCCCCAAAGTTGAGGGGTTTTGCCTGGTTTGGTTGGTTGGTTTGAGACAGAGTCTCACTGTATAGCCTAGTGTCTTAGTTCGGGTTTCTATTACTGTGAAGAGATACCATGACCATGGCAACTCTATTATAAAGGAAGACATTGAATTGTGGTGGCATACAACTTCAGAGGTTTGTCATCATGGTGGGACATGGCAGCATGCAGGCAAATATGGTGCTGGAGAAGGAGCTGAGAGTTCTATATCTTGATCCACAGGCAAGAGGAAGTGAACTGAGTCACTCTAAGCATAGTTTGAGCACAGGAGACCTCAAATCCCACCCCCACAGTGACACACTTCCTCCAACAAGGCCACACCTACTCCAACAAAGCCACACGTCTTAATAGTGCTGCTCCCTTTGGGGGCCATTTTCTTTCAAACCACCACATCTAGGATGGCTCTTAATGTATTATGATCCCTCTCCCTCCAGCTCTTAAGCATGGAGATTACAGGCTTCCAGCCATGGCTGACCTCAACACTGTTCAGTGGACATAGATGTCACAGCTAAGTCACACTAGCCTTTAATTAAGTATAAGGTAGAGCTGTCTATATATGTGGATATGTTTCTTTCTGTGCAACACAGCTATCCATACTTGACTACTACATTTTAAAACTTGAAAAAAAACTTATAGTCTCTTTTTACCTCCCTATCTAGTTAGATGAGCTCCTAAAACTCCAGATGTGCAAAGGGCTTTAAAGACTATACAAATTGATCATATAGTAGTACTATTTGTAATGCTATGAGAATTATTTAAACATTAACTAAAGGGGAATTTTTTTAAATGTAAAATAAAAATCTATACTTAAGCTTGTTTTTTTTTTTGCTTGCAATAATATGGGATTTTATTGCATACTTAGATGGCATCTGTAACAATAGAATAGAAATAAACATGTACCACAATTGCCATGGGATATGTTTCATTTATAAGATGTGTGCCAGTGAGGGGCATTTCCAAGATATTGTAATAAAGCTTTTTCCAAGTGACATAATATGGTGTGACTTTTATTTGTTATTATTTACTAGTTGACATAATGCATGCACACATTCATTAACCTTCTTACCATGCAGTAACCTCAGTGACAAATCTAACCATCACTGACAGCAATAAAAAGCTCTAATTCACTGGGCTCTTGCTATGCTCTGGGCAGGATACTAAGCCCTTTACACAGATTGTTTCATTAAATTTAATCATCTCAACAGGCCTAATTGAGATGTCACACTCATCAACTGTTCACTAATGAGACAACTGAAGTTTCCCATAAGTTGTGTGATGGACAGGTTTTATAGGTCTAAAACCCAACATTCTTATTAGTGGGGGTTATGGTCTTTGCCAAGAATCAAGAGAGTTACAAATGGATAAGCAGTCAATAAGGGGTAGGGATACTGAAGCATCTTAGGGAACAAGGAAGATAGAACTCAGCAAAAAGAAAAACCTCTAGCTGATCCTGGAGAGCTCCTTACAATCCCTAAGTTTCCCTAGATTATGTAACCACACTGTCTGGGCACCAATCATATTTATAATGTATCCTCACTGTCTGAGGACCAATCATATTTATAATATATCCATACTGTCTGGGTACCCATTGTATTTACAATGTATCCATACTGCCTCAGTACCAATCACATTTTAAAGTTCCCAGTCACAAAAAGGGGATGCCATAATTTTGGTATTTCAGGCCAAATTATGTATAAGTACAATGGTATATTTAAGTATAGTGGTAGTATTTTATGCTTCAAGCTGCAGAAAAATGTAATGGAATTCAGCTACTATCACAAAAGCTACTACTTAGAAAAGCCAAGGACTTCTCCAAAGGTCAAGCCATGGCTTAAGAAGTCTTGGTGATATTTTAGCTTTTGTATATATATTAGCTGGTTCCTACAGTGATTTTCTTGTAATAATATGTGTGCTTCTTAGAACTCCTAAGAGTGTATTTGAAGAGCCAAAGCACCCTCATTTCAAGCAAGCCCCTCACCCCAGCTTGAAACAGGCCTGAGTTTCAAAATTCTCAGAGCTGCTGACATAGGTCCCAGGACAAAGTCAGGATGTTTGAAGAGCCATCTGGCAGCAACTGATTAACCACAGAATGCCCCAATGCCAGAGATGGTCAAAGTACAAAGTCAGGATGTTTGAAGGACTATCTGGTAGCAATTGATTAACCACAGAATGCCCCAATGCTGGAGATAGTCTATAAAGTTTGACAAACAACCGGTCAAAACTACAAAGTAAGATAACACAAAAATTCTGGAAAGCCCCTAAAACTCGAGCCAATCAGAATTGTACCCATACTAGCATCCCTAAATGATGTAACCTTGTGGTTTTTGCCTTTAAAAACTGAGCTTGCAGAGGGCCGGGCACCTTCTCTAGCCTCCACTGTGTCAGGGTGCTCGATCGAGGTCCCTGCTGCGCGGCTTGAACTGCTTCAATAAACCTCGCTTTTACATTTCGGTGAGTTCATGTCTCTGGTGGTCTCTTCGGGGGTCTCGTGCCCAGGGCACAACATATTTATCTAAAATACCTATCAAGCATCCAAAACCAAATGAAACAACACCTATCTCCTAGGTCAGGAGGATAGCTTTATTTCTTGTGCAATTTAGGGTGAGACCCTCCTTCTTTACAGCCTTACTAATAGACTCCTAATTTCCTACCTAACCACTTCTAGGAATGTAGATTGAGCACATAAATTCCCTTCTTGATATACTAACTGATCATTAGCTCTCTGTTGACCTCCTCCTTTACCACTCCCCTTTTGGGTTGTAAAAGAAAACCTGGTGGTCACTGCCTGAGGAAAATTCTTACCTGTCTTTATGAACCTGTAAGAACTCAAGCCTGATGACCTTGCTTTGCGAGAGGATTGCTATTGCTTGAGTTTATAACTGGATTCCTGAGAGACTTATAACTGAGAGAATAAGGAGACAGAGAGGAGTAGAGAGAGAGGAAAAAAGAGAATAAAAGGACTAGGTGGGTAAGAACTGGAGAGGAATGGACTATATGGGAAGAACTAGATTGAAGGGCTAGAAGAGAGTACTAGAGGAACGAGATGGAAGATGAGGAAGAGCCAGATGGGGAAGAACAAGATGAGAAAGAAGGAGATGAGAGAGGAGCTAAGATGGGAAGGAATTAGATGGATGAGAACCTAGGTGGCGCAGAACTAAGATGAAGGAATTAAGATAGAACTTAGAGGGGACAGCAGATAAATATAGAGAGAATTAAACAGAAAGGAACTAGGCACAAGAACAGAACTGAAGCTGTGCAAATAGGATTTTATCCCAGAGGAATACAGTAGACGGTATTTAGATTCACTTCCTGAAAATAGTTCTCACTGTTCATAGTCTCTCTGAGTCAATTATGTGCAAATGGAAATATTCCCTGTGCCACAGAAATAAAGTTCTTACTTAAACTCTTTTTTTTTTTTTTTTTTTTTTTTTTACAAAATATGCTTTTTGGGCCACACAAGGGTCTAAATGAGACTGAGAATGACTGGCTGGCTCAGTGTAAATCTATCACCATTGCTGAAGAAATCCCACTACATCTGTATCAGCCTCACTACTCATTAGCTACATTCACTGTAGGACCCTTTCTTTTCTTCCTGCCTAAAGTGTATGGTTGGGTATAGTTTGAGCATGTTTCCAAAAGATTTATGTGCTGAAAATTAATCATCATTTTGAGTTTTAAGAGAGTAGACAAGGATAGAAAGGTGATTTAACTATGGTGTTTAGAGGTGATTAAAGTAAGTAATCAGGGTCGAGATGCCAAGATTGAATTAACAGTGGCTTTATAAGAAGAGGGAGAGAGTACATGGTACACACAGGCACACATTGGGTAGTTCCTGGCTCTTGCCATATGGTGCCTTATGCCATGCCAGCATTTTTCCAGCAAGAAAGTCACCAGCAGATGTGTCTCCTCTACCATAGACCTCCAGAATCACAAGTCAAAATAAAACCCTTTACTTAAGTAGTCTCTAGTATTTCATTATAATATCACAAAATGGATAAATGCAGTGGGAATGATAATAGAGCCATCAGTTGGGATGTTGGGGTTGTTCGTGTCCGAGCATTTCAAGCAATACAGGCACAGTAAGCATGGAGAAAGACAAGTTGTTCTGTTGTTCAGTGGTGCACTTTCGTGTATGGAAAGTCATGCACTAGAATTACCCTTTTAAACTTTATATACACAACCATACTGCCAGAGTTAACAACCCTTTCCTGCTGTCCACATCTCAGAAATAATTGAAATCTGTCCAATGTGATGATATTTGAGTGATGTAATCACTGTGTACTTATTTTTAACCTTGACTGCCCTTCCTTAATTGCTGGGGAAAACAAACAGAGAATAGAGGAAGAAATAGAGACGCTATAAGCACTCACCCTGCAATCCTCTTTAGAAAGCACAAGACAGACAATCTCCTGATAGAAGGCCAGTTATTCTCCTGGATGGTCAATCATCTATCCGTGAAAGTCTCAAGTGAACAATGTCATTTTACCAGTGCATTCTAAAGCCAAGGCATAGGAAGTTGCTCTGTTTTTCAACTTTGGTTTTGGTCTGTTATTTGATACAGGGTCTTGCTATGTAACTTCAGCCTAAAACTTGATGTATAGACCTGACTGGCCATGAACTTATGGTCATCCTCCTGCCTTTGTTCTCTGGGTGGTGGCACTATACCGGGTTGTTGTTTTTACTTTTAACCACCACAAACCAACAAATTTTTCAAGCTTATGTATAAGTACAAACTGACAATAATTTTAACCATTTTTAGTTATCCATTTTAAATTATATTTAAAAATAAAAATAGTGAAATCATATTGTAACATATTACACTATTTGTGTAAAGGGGCATTTAGTTGTATCATTTTTAACAATGAAATATTATAGACTGCTAAATTAAATGCTTACATGTTAGCACTAATGCAGATTAGTGTTTGTAAAGATAACACCAAACTGTGAATAGTAGCGAACTCTGGAAAGTAGAACTAGTTAGGTCAGGGGGGTCTCATCCTACATTGTACATTCCTGTATTATTTAAAGTTTTTCAATCACCTTGCTCTACCTTTTAAACTTCTGTAAAGATTCACTCTCCCTTCTCCATCCCTCCAAAAGAAAAAACTAGTATGCTGTCATATTAAGGTAAAAAATTAAGATGTCAAAAATCTTATGATTTTTTCATCATTTCTACTCCCAAATAATTTCTTGGAGTTCATTAATACATATTTAAAGAATTCCCATACACACACATACACAAATAAATAATATAATTTTGGGGGTGATTCACTGGTTAAGAGCACTTGATGTTTTCCTAGAGCACCCAAGCCCAGTTCCCAGCACTCATGTCAGACAGCTCACACTGCTGAAACTCCAGCCCCAGGGGTACAGCACCCTCTTTTGGTCTCCATTGATGCCCCCTTACACATAGCATATACACAGACAGACACACAGTCTCTCTCTCTTTCCCACACACATACACACACTGTGTTTATTCTCCCCGGTGCCTGAAGCCCTCTCCTCAAGATGCATCATGGAGGTTACTGTGTAAAATAAACCAACAAATACATAAATCTATTCCCTTTTACCCAATTGCTTGGGCCCAGCTATCCTGTTTAGAACAGCAGAAAATAGACTAAAGACCCAAGAAAGGAGGAGGAGGAGGAGGAGGAGGAGGAGGAGGAGGAGGAGGAGGAGGAGGTAAAGGTAAAGGAGAAGAAAAAGGAAGAGGAGAAGAAAAAGAAGAGGAAGAGGAAGACGGAGGAGGAGGAGGAAGAGGAGGAGGAGGAGAGAAGAATAATGAGAGAAGAATAGAAGGAGAAGAAAAAGAAGAGGAGGAGGAAGAGGAGGAAGAGGAGGAGGAAGAAGAAAGTCTACCAAGTTGATGTTTCTACCCTTTGAATGTTTAGGGGGTGTGAAGCTTTGGACCCAGAACATCCTCCAAAGGCTTGTCTGTTGAAGATTTAGTCTCTACTGGTGGCTACATAGGGAGATGGTGGAACTTCAGGAGAAAGAATGTATCTAGAAGCAGGTCATAGGTGGCATGGCCTTACTGGGACCCTGACCCCTCCCTCTATGTCTTCTGCTTTCTGGCCATTAGGAGGCAAACAGCTTTCACTACCCGTGCTCCTGGTACCCTGAGGTCTTGCCTCGACAAGGTCCTAAGAACAATGGGTGCTGCCACAGACCAAAACCCCTGAAAAGAGCCAAAATAAACATTTCCTCCCATTGCAGTGTTTTCCTCAGTATTTTTGTCATGATGACATGTTGACTCACACAGCTGATAAGCACCTAGGTCATGTTATAAGTTAAACATACGTTAAACATTCTTATTCTTTTCTTGAGATGTTTAGATCTGAAGATGGAACTATTGGAATTTGTTCACATGTAAACACTTCTCAGTGTTTTTATTAAATTCATTTTGGAAAGTCTATTTTGAAGGCAACAGAAATATGCTTTAAATAAATTATATTTTAAGATAGTTTACTTCTTCAATTTTAGGATAGTGTATTTACCAAAGAAAAAGTGTGCTTTCAAGTAAACTCTCATCAATGCCAATTTGAACTACCTAAACATGGAAAAGGCTCTCCCTACTCAGTGATCACAGAGGTAAAGGCCGATGGTCACTCTGGATCAGGAAAATGTTCCAGTCTGGACAGAACACATATCTCCCAAATGGCCCATTACAATGTTTGGTAGCTAACTGAGGCCCAACAAGGACATACAGAGGCAATAATGAGCCTTCTGGTTTCTGAGCTTTCCCCACACTATCAAGATGCTATGGTCTTTCTTTACTAAAAATCAAACACTGAGAAATGGTGTTAAGGGCAGATCCTAAATTTTAAAAGCTGTCTCCAAGACAGAAAGCAAAGTTTTTAAATTTACCTGAAACTTAAAGCAAAAATCCTGCAAGAAAACATGAGCCCCATAACAGGCTGGGAAGATGGCTCAGTGGATAAAATGTTAGCGGCAGGCATAAGGACTCAGTTTATCCCTAGCACCCACATAAAAGCCAGGTGAAGTGGTACAGCCTATAACCCAGCAGATCCTGGGGAATCACTGGCCAGCCAATATAACCAAAATAATGAGTTCCAGATTCACTGAAGGGACTCTTGCTCACATGATTAGGGAGAAAGTAGTTGAAGACAGCATTCTGTCCTCCACTGTATATCACAAGTGAGTGCACATCACACACACACACACACACACACACACACACACACACACACACACGCATGCATATCTGTACACCCCAATATATACATACACAAATATTTAAATGAGTCCAGAATCCAATCTCAGAAGTAAGTATAAGGAGCAGAAATCTGGGAATAGTAGGACACACCAATATTCCTAGCAGGTGGAAGGACAACAAGTGAGCTACACAGTGAGGCTGAAATTGGATGGGGCAGGAGTTAAGTCATCAGGATCCTCAATTAAATGGCTTCCTCGAGAAGAGCTGGACTACTTATTGGTACCTCTCCATCACCCCATCGCCCTTCCATACCTACCCCACAGAAAACTGCATGTGAGCATGTGCAGCAACCTTCTAATCTGCACCAAATGACAAATCCAGAGCTGGGAAATGTCCCATCTCTAAGATGAACTTTTCTGAAGTGCTGGATTGAGCATGCTGAGTTACACTCCCAATCCCTATGGTATTTTCTACTAAAGAATATTCAAAGAGCAACTTGTGCAACTTTCACTGGCTGTACTGTTGGAATGGGGCTCATAAACTACTGATTCCATAAGAATCCCATGCCTGACTGTCTTTGTGATCACCGTATTCCCAGAAGTTAGTACACTCTATCCTTCACTCACAGGACGTTGGGGAGTGCCTGCCCCTTGCTGGGTTCACTTTAAGTATACAACAGTGATTACAAAGTGCTCACACTCTCAGATTCTATGGGGCTAAAACATGGAACATGAACAATAAACAAGGAAAAAACAGTTTCGGGGAGCAATAAGGGTTGTGCATAAAGAGAAATTGAGCTGTGAGCGGCAAGTGAAGATATTGTAGACAGAAGGTCAGAGACAGCCTGTGATGAAGTTAACAGGCCACAGTAACCTCCATGATGCATCTTGTGGGGAGTGCCTCAGGCACTGGGGAGGATAAATGCAGAAGTCCTCACTCAGACACTCACTGGTCGGCCTGAAAAACTGCCAAGAGGCCAGCGCAGCTAGAGCGAATGAGGTCAGAGGGTGGCAAGGGGCCAGAGCATGCAGGAACTGGCAGGGGCGCCAGGACTGCAGATGCACTGTAAACACACCGAGCAGCTCTGGAGCCTGGAGAGGAGAGGGAACAGCATTAAACATCTCAAAGGCTCATTCTGACTGCAGAGTGCTCAGAAGTGAGACCTAGAGCATCAGTGAGAGACTGCACAGGCCGCAAAGCTCACTGTCATTGGACAGGACAGAAATGTCTGTAGAGTGGGTGCTCATTAACTATTTGTTTAATGAATGCATTTTTCATTGTACTATCTTATTTTCAGGAAACTTCCATGTGATCCTTTTTTTTTTATAGAAGTACTGAATATCATACAAATTCTTTTTTTGTCCATAATTAAAACTTTGTAAAACTGACACCAAAATAGGAGATCACTGTTATATACTTTATAAAACACAGTTACATTGTCTTGGTAGAGTCACTGAACTTGATAAGGCTTTCTGTGAAAAACACAAACTCAGGAACTTGTATAGATGATTAGTGTTGCTTTCTTCTAAATGAACAGCCTTCTGTGAGCCTGACTTTTCCTCCCGTGGGCGGGCACAACACTGTTGAACAACCTACACAGAGAACCACTATCTGAGCATGGCTGAAAACTGTAGTCATCTTGTAGCAACCTGAACCTTTCACATCCATGAAGTAAGAATTTGGGCTCTGAACCAGCCGTTTCTTCTTATGTTTTTTCTTTTCCTCTTCCAAGGAAGGGTGTAAAAGGTCTCTAGCCAGAGGCATGGTGACGGCTTGGCCAGCACCAGCGCTCCAGATCTCTACAAATTCTATGTATAGAAGGCTCTTTCATATTTCCACCCCACAGAAAGGCTCAAACAATGTCATCTCTCTTTTCTAATATAAATTATTAGCACTTTTAATTATATGTTGACTCATGTACATAAAAATTTAAGATTTTATAGTACCATATTTCCCAAATTTGATCATTAGACCAGAGTGGCTAAATCTTCTAGTCCCTGTTGTGGAAGAGAAATATCCTTCAAAAACTACGTTTGGTAAGTTCTGATGCTATAGCCAAGACTGACTGTGTGCTTGCCATAGCCAGGTCCTTTTGTAAAGTCCTCCATGTTTGAGTCTCATGACCAGTCTCTACAGTATGGGGAGATACTAGCTCGCTCATTCTGCCTACGATGTCTGCTAAGATGAACCACCCAGAACCCACTTCCGTCAGGTATTTGCCAGCTCAACTGCCCATAGTGCTGAGGGTACACGACCCTAGCTATCAGAATCTACAAATTTCAAGGGCTGCCTTACCCAGGTCATGTTCCTTCCCAGATCATGTTCCTTCTATGTCCAATGGTGGACTAACTTATGGAGGTGAGGCATGATCATCTTAGAAACCCTGGTGTGGGACACTGAGACTGTTGTGGGGCCTGCATCATAACTCAACTGTTCTTCCATCACAGATTCAATATTCTATAGGCTAAGCTCTGTCTCAGGGACTGTCTCTGGGAACCAAAACTATGATAAAGATTCTCCTTCTTTCTCTTAACTGGAACATCCCAGTGGCACAGGAATAAATGTCAATAATTAGGACTGTGTTTTCTTTTCCTGGAAACCATTGGATGTGGCATTCAAGCTCTGGTCCATGGAATGAAAGTGGAAGTCATGTATGCAACGTCCACAAAGAGGAAAAGCGCTCCTCTCTGTGTCCCATTTCTTCTTTCTGCAGCTGAAATGCAGACAAGAAGTCTAGAGTTGCAGCAGCCACCTTACCCACTACTGACAAGCAATAAGAGAAAAAGGAGGCTTTGTGCAATCATTGGTAGAGGCACTTCATACTTAAGCCAATGTAGCAGCACAAGTTGTAGTAGATTCAAATTGACTCAAAGTTGATGTGTTCTAAGTCACACTGATAGGCGAAGGCAGAACTAGATCCAGACTTGACTGCCAAGTCCATGCTCTCATAACACTACAAGTGGCCTCTGGGAGGAAAATTCAGTGGTAATTTTGTTTGAAGAAGTATACATTGTGATTCTCCTTTGTGAGCCTAGAATAAGGGAGATGGATATTCAAATAAAGTGTTGTAGGCTT
This sequence comes from Peromyscus aztecus, assembly GCA_902168405.1. Classification (NCBI taxonomy): domain Eukaryota; kingdom Metazoa; phylum Chordata; class Mammalia; order Rodentia; family Cricetidae; genus Peromyscus; species Peromyscus aztecus. The sequence goes on from CABHPQ010147087.1 coordinate 37,082, forward strand.
TAGATTACCTGCAAGAAATAAGTTTCCATATGTAAATGCCATGGGAAGTAAAGGAGAGAAGCTGGAGATGTGACTCTTTCCATGGAGCTTTGAGCAATGAGAAAATGTAAATTACTGTAGAAATAATTATCCAGTGATACTTTGCAGGAGATACAGATGTCAGCACTGATAAGATCATAAATCATATAGACTCACAGTTCCTTTCTAGATAAAAGCAAAGCCTTTCTCTTTCTAGGGTGATGAGAGGTGGAAGCAGGCATAGCACTTCAGGCATGATCTACTGGGACAAGAGAGGAAGTAGTCATCTCCAGATATAAGCAGGTGGTCCAGGAGAGGAAGGCTAGACTCAGCTAAGAATCTGAGATAAACAACATGACAGTCTCAGGGTGAAGCCCCACTTGAAGCCTTACGTGTCTAATCTTCCCAGCTTTGGGTTCATTGCACCTTACTGCTAAGGACAGCATTTTTTTGTTTTGTTTTGTTTTGGTTTTGTTTTTTAAGACAGGGTTTCTCTGTGTAGCTTTGGCACCTTTCCTTGAACTCACTCTGTAGCCCAGGCTGGTCTTGAACTCACAGAGATCCACCTGCCTCTGCTTCCCAAGTGCTTGGATTAAAGGCATGAGCCACCACTGCCTGGCTTAAGCACAGCCTTTTAAGCCTCAAGGACTAAGGTCACTTATTGCAACCCTGTTTTCCCCAAAAAGAAATATTTCTCCTCATGCATCTAGGGTCCCTGAGCATTAGTACATCAGGGAGAGAGTCACAGCCCCTAGGTAACTAGCTCATCTGAGTCACCACAGATTAACCACTGCTGGGGTAGGTCGTTTGGGAATCAATAGACTCACTGCTCTCTGGATCATTGTGGGCCCCTACCCTCCAGGATTCAATTGCCCTCTAGCACTGAACAGCAGCACATGCCAGTGTTGTCCTGTCTCAGACCTAACCAGAACTAAGCTCTCAAATCACAGAGCCAGTGGGGAAAATATCTAGCTTCAAGACTTGCCCAAACCTCATCTGGTTAAATTAATATAGAACAGAATAGCATACATGGACTCTGCCCAATGTCATCACCTTGTCACATTGCAGTCACCATCTAAACAGCCCTGAGTGGAAGTGGCTGCACTCTGTGTGGGGAAATCCATAGCCTATGAAATCAAACAGACACTGGATGTAAAGCCCAGCTCTGCCATTTGCCAGTTACATAGGTATGTGTGCAGGTCTTGACTTCGATCACCTAAGTCCTATGGGTACTAACCATACTGTGGAGCAGCTCTTGAGAGCTGGAGGACAGGCATCCAGAACCCAGGAACTGTCCCATAAATGTCTGCCATTCTTACAGACAGAAAGCTAGACTCGACTTGATAGAAACTTTATCTTGGAATGAAATTATCAAATCCCCTCAAACGCAAACCATAGTGAAAAGGGAATTTGTTCCGGAGTATTTAACTTTACATGAAATGTTTTCTAATTTCCATGGCCCTGAATGAGTACCCCTCCCCCAGAAAATCTTACCAAAGTCCTCTCTTCATGTTTCCTGCATCCTCCTCATACATACCAGCTAGATGGTATGGTGGCCTCTACATCCACACTTCCATAGCCCAGAGGATAGTGTTGTTTCATTGGTTTTGTTTGAGACAGGGTAGCCCATACTGGCCTCAAATTTGCTAGTAACCAAGGCTGACCTTGAACTTTTGATTCTCTAGCCTCCACCTTCCATGCACTGTAATTTCAGGTCTACACCACCCTACTCAGTTTCCATAGTGTTAGGACCAAACCCAGGGTTTCATGAGTGGTCAACAATCATTCTACCAACTAAGTTAAGTTCTTGGCTCTCACACAGATCTATTCTCATGTCCCAAGCCAAGTCATTAAGCTGAGCTTCATGGATAGCTACTTCCCTCACCAGGTCAAAAGCTGCTGGATAACAATATTCATGCTATTCTTCCCTCATCCTAAACACTTAATGCACACCTGGCATACAGTAGATGCTCTGGAGATACCTGGTAAAATTAAACCCATTTAATAATCACGGTGACACTGTGACTCCTCCCATGAGTTTCATGAAAACTGCTCTCAGTTCCATGATTCTGATGGTAGAGTGGCTCCTAGGACATAAAGAATTCAGAGGCAGTGCCAATACATCTGAGAGACTGTCAATTTAGTCCATATAGTCCACAGGGTCCTACTTAACACTGAGTTAGACTGATATAATTGTTATTACAAATCTGAAATTAATTCAATTTTAGGCTTTGCTTGCTTTATCAATTCAACTGAAGAGGGAACATACACAAAAGTATCAGAGGAAAAGAATAACCTGTAGTTTTGATGTCCAGTGGATAGTTATTTTATGACCCAAAGATACTCGAAGCACCCGGGGAAAACTCAAGTCCAAGTGGATCAAAGACCTCAACATAAATCCAGTTACACTAAACTTAATAGAAAAGAAAGTAGGAAGTACACTTGAACGCATTGGCACAGGAGATCACTTCCTAAATATAACACCAGCAAACACTGAGTACAACAATTAATAAATGGGACCTCTTGAACTGAGAAGCTTTTATAGGGCAAAAGACACGATCAATAAGACAGAAAGACAGCCTACAGAATGGGAAAAGACCTTTACCAACCCCACATCTGACAGAGGACTGATCTCCAAAGTATATAAAGAACTCAAGAAACTAGACATCAAAATAATGAACAATCCAAATAAAAAATGGGGTAAAGAGCTAAACAGAGAATTCTCAAAAGAAGAATCACAAATGGCTGAAAGACATTTAAAGAAATGCTCAACATCCTTAATCATCAGAGAAATGCAAATCAAAATGACTCTGAGATACCACCTTACACCTGTCAGAATGACAATGATCAAAAACACTAATGACAGACAATGTTGGAGAGGATGCAGAGTAAAGGGAACACTCTCCCACTGTTGGTGGGATTGCAAACTTGTACAACCACTGTGGAAATCAGTATGGTAGTTTCTCAGAAAATTGGGAATCAATCTTCCTCAAGACCCAGCTATATCACTCTTGGGCATATACCCAAGGAATGCTCAATCATACCACAAAGATACATGCTCAACTATGTTCATAGCAGCACTATTTGTAATAGCCAGAACCTGGAAACAACCTAGATGCCCAACAACTGAAGAATGGATTAAGAAAATGTGTCACATATACACAATGGAGTACTACTCAGCAGAGAAAAACAATGACATCATGAAATTTGCAGGCAAATGGATGGAACTAGAAAACATCATCCTGAGTGAGGTAACCCAGACTCAGAAGGACAAACATGGTATGTACTCACTCATAAGTGGATTCTAGATATAAAGCAAAGAACAATCAGACTGCAACCCATAGAACCAGGGAGTCTATATAGCAGGGGGGACCCTAGGATGACTGTAGCTTATAATAAGTTTTGGTTTTACTCAATTACTGGGAAAGCCTCAATCAAACATTTCACTATTAGGATAAGAATTTATACTGTATCAAGCTGATAATAGAAAAATAAATAAATTAATAATAAAAAATATCAACTCTATGTCAACCAACAGACAATTGAACAACTGTCAGAAACAGCTGTACACACACACTCATACATGCACACACACGAGAGAGAGCTTTGGTGAAAGTACTTGCAGTATACATTCTGCAAATGACATCAGCAGAACTAAATCTTTACAGATGGCATCCCATATCCAGAATGTCCCACCTCTGCCTAATTTATGCAATTAACAGAAACGCATCCGACAACAGTGGATAAAAATCAGCTGTGACATGAAAGCCATATAATTTTAACTCTGGGTTTTGGATAACTCCAAACATGGCATATGATACATACATAAATTTATCCTGGTATGAGTGAGGGCCAGTTGCCTGGGGCATTACAGGTGACATGGTGGCTCAGTGAATGAACACAACAAGAAAGTTCCAAGTGACATAATCTATCTAGTCCAGTTAAAGGATTTAGTATTAAGACTACATTAAACATTGCAGCAAAAATACGTAGCATGCATAAAATTAACTACACATAATTTAAATGAGTTGGATGACAGAACTTTTTTTAAAGAAAATTTATTCATTCATTCTACATACCAACCAAAGATCTACCTCCTCCCTCATCCCATCCCCCCAGTCTCCCCCTCTCAACCCACCCTCCCTTCCCCCCCAACAAGAAGGCAAGGCCTCCCATGGGGAGGCACATCCAATAGAGGCAAGTCCAAGCCCTTCCCCCTGCCCGAAGGCTGCATGAGGTGTCCCATCATAGGCAGTGGGCTCCAAAAAGCCTGCTCATGCATCAGGGATGGACTCTGATCCCACCACCAGGGGGCCCCCTAAGCAGATGAAGCTACACAGTTGTCTTACCATGCAAAGGGCCTAGTCCAGTCCGTACAGGCTCCACAGCCATTGACCCAACCTCCATGAGTTCCCACTAGTTTGGCCTGGTTGTCTTTGCAGGTTTCCCCATCATGATCCTGATGCACCAGCTCACAGAATCCCCCATCCCTCTCCCTGACCAGACTCCCAGATCTCTGCCGGGTGCCTGGTCATGGATCTCCGCATCTGCCCCCACCAGCCACCACCAGAGAAAAGCTCTAAGATGACAGTTAGGGCATTCACCAATCCGATCACTGGTGTAAGCCAGCTCAGTTCAGGCACCCTCTCCACCATTTCTAGCAGTCTAAGCCAGGCTCATCCCTAAGGACACCTGGCAACTCCCCCAGTACTGGGCCTCCCCTCATCCCTACCATCATGGTATCTCCCCCATCTCCCTCCACCATGGTATCTCCCTCACTGCTCTCCCATTCCATCCCTGTTCCAGCTCGACCATCCCATTCCCTCACGTTCTCATCCCTCAATCCCTACCCTCCATTGCCCACCCCTCATCCCCAGTCCACCCATGAAGATCTCATCTGTTGCCCCCTGCCCGGGTGCTCCGCCCATCCCCCGTTGGGCGTTCGGTGTCCCGCCCCCCCCCCCCCCCCGTCAGTCAGCCTCTCCGGAGTCATGGGTTGTTGTCTGCTTATCCTTTGCTTTACTTATGAGTGAGTACATACTATGTTTGTCCTTCTGAGTCTGGGTTACCTCACTCAGGATGATGTTTTCTAGTTCCATCCATTTGCCTGCAAATTTCATGATGTCATTGTTTTTTCTCTACTGAGTAGTACTCCATTGTGTATATGTAACACATTTTCTTAATCCATTCTTTAGTTAAGGGGCATCTAGGTTGTTTCCAGGTTCTGGCTATTATGAATAATGCTGCTATGAACATAGTTGAGCATGTGTCCCTGTGGTATGATTGAGCATTCCTTGGGTATATGCCCAAGAGTGATATAGCTGGGTCTTGAGGAAGATTGATTCCCAATTTTCTGAGAAACTGCCACACTGATTTCCAAAGTGGCTGTACAAGTTTGCACTCCCACCAACAGTGGAGGAGTGTTCCCCTTGCTCCACATCCTCTCCAACATAAGCTGTCTGCAGTGCTTTTGATCTTAGCCATTCTGACAGGTGTAAGATGGTATCTCAGAGTTGTTTTGATTTGCATCTCCCTGATGATTAAGGATGCTGAGCAATTCCTTAAATATCTTTCAGCCATTTGAAATTCTTCCTTTGAGAATTCTGTTTAGCTCTATAGCCCATTTTTTATTTGGATTGTTCATTATTTTGATGTCTAGTTTCTTAAGTTCTTTATATATTTTGGAGATGAGCCCTCTGCAAGATGTGAGGTTGGTGAAAATCTTTTTCCATTCTGTAGGCTGTTGTTTTGTCTTATTTACTGTGTTCTTTGCCTTACAGAAGCTTCTCAGTTTCAGGAGGTCCCACTTATTAATTGTTGCTCTCAGTGTCTGTACTACTGGTGTTATGTTTAGGAAGTGGTCTCCTGTGCCAATGTGTTCAAGACTAATTCCTACTTTCTCTTCTATCAGGTTCAGTGTAACTGGTTTTATATTGAGGTCTTTGATCCACTTTGACTTGAGTTTTGTGCATGGCAATAGATATGGATCTATTTGCAATCTTCTACATGTTGACATCCAGTTATGCCAGCACCATTTACTGAAGATGCTTTCTTTTTCCCATTGTACAGTTTTGGCTTCTTTGTCAAAAAATCAGGAGTTCATAGGTGTGCGGATTAATGTCAGGGTCTTCAATTAGATTCCCTTGATTCAAGCATCTGTTTTTATGCCAATACCAAGCTGTTTTTACTACTATAGCTCTATAGTAGAGCTTGAGGTCAGGGAGGGTGAAGCCTCCAGAAGTGGCTTTGTTGTATAGGATTCTTTTAGCTGTCTTGGGTTTACTATTTTTCCAAATGAATTTGAATATTGGTCTTTCCAGGTTTGTGAAGAATTGCATTGGGATTTTGATGGGGATTGCATTGAATCTGTAGATTGTTTTTGGTAAGATTGTCATTTTTACTATGTTAATCCTACCTATCCATGAGCATGGGAGATCTTTCCATTTTCTGATACCTTCTTCAATTTCTTTCTTTAGAGACTTAAAGTTCTTGTCATACAGATCTTTCACTTGCTTAGTTGGAGTTACCCCAGGGTATTTTATATTATTTGTGGCTATTGTAAAGGGTGATGTTTCTCTGATTTCTTTCTCAGCCCATTTATCATTTGTATGTAAGAGGGCTACTGATTTTTTGAGTTAATCTTATATCCTGCCACATTACTAAAGGTATTTGTCAGCTGTAGGAGTTCCCTGGTAAAATTTTTGGGATCACTTATGTATATTATCATATCATCTGCAAATAGTGAAAGTTTGACTTCTTCCTTTCCAATTTCTATCCCCTTGATCTCTTTTTGTTGTCTTTTTGCTCTAGCTAGAATTTCAAGTAGTATATTGAATAAATATGGGGAGAGCAGACATCCATGTCTTGTTCCTGATTTTAGTGGAATAACTTGGAATTTCTGTCCATTTAATTTGATGTTAGCTGTTGGCCTGTTGTAAATTGCCTTTATTATGTTTAGGTATGTTCCTTGTATTCCTGAACCTCAGTTCAAGCCTCCCTGTAATTATCTTCATTGGCAGCATCCGGCCAGGTCCATCCCCACATGGAGGAAAGTACCTTATCAGAGATACCTCTGTACTCTCTAAGAACAGACTAAAGCATCCAGACTACCTGTTTGAGAAGGCCTGGCAGATGTGCCAATTAAGCTTAACTACCTCCTTTCCCAAACCTTACCTCTAGTTCCAGATCTCCCTTTAACTATCATCAGAGGCATCTAGCTGTACACAGGTTGCCTAGCAACTGAGCACACTTTTCCCTACCCTGCAGAAAAAGGGCATACAGCTTGAACAGATAGGAGTCACAGGAAAAAAGAAGGCAGTTTTATTTTCTCCCATTGACCTAGCAACTTATAGATTCTTAACATTTTCTACCAATCATGTTTAAGGTTATAGTTGAGCACATAAGAGCCCTCTTCTTAGATATTACCTGAATTTAGCCTTTAGTTAATTCATTTCCCTGTTAGTCACTTCCCTTTTGGGTTGCAAATGATAATTAACAATTATTACCCCTTTATGTGATTCTTATCACCCCTCTCTTTGACCTTGGAAGCCTGGCTTTGAACTGCTGAGGGATTACTGCTTGTAAGTGTATATATACCAGGACTCCCAGGGCACGGGAAGGACAAAGAAGATTTGGAAGAATGACTGGACTAAGAGTTTGGAGTGCTGAGATTCTATTTCCCAAAAATAGTCCTTGCCGTTCATAGTTCTCTCTCCTGAGCCCCTGGGATGTATAATATTAAGGCTGGTCCCTCTAATATTATACAAGAGGTAATGTTCCTTCTATTTCTATTGCATGAAACAATTTGAAGAGTATTGATATTAACTTAACTCTTCTTTGAAAATCTGGTAGAATTCTACATTGAAACCATCTGGTCCTGGGCTTTTTTTTTTTTTTTTTTTTTTTTTTTTGGTTGGGAGACGTTTAATGAATGTTTCTATGTCCTTAGGGGTTCTTGGTCTATTTAAATAGTTTAGCTGGTCTTGATTTAACTTTGGTATGTGGTACCTATCCAGAAAATTGTTCATTTCTTTTAGATTTTCCAATTTTGTGGAGTACAGGTTTTTGAAGTATGACCTGATGATTCCCGGGATTTCCTCATTGTCTGTTGCTTTGTCTCCCTTTTCATTCTGATTTTGATAATTTGGATGCTCTCTCTCTGCCTTTTGGTTAGTTTGAATATGGGCTTGTCTATCTTGTTGATTTTCTCAAAGAAGCAACTCTTTGTTTCATTGTTTCTTTGTATTGTTCTCTTTGTTTTTATTTTATTGATTTCAATTCTCAATTTGATTATTTCCTGGTGTCTATTCCTCTTGGGTGACTTTGCTTCTTTTTGTTCTAGAGCTTTTAGGAGTACTGTTAAGTCACTAGTGTGAGATTTCTCCAACTTCTTTATGTGGGCATTTAGTGCTATGAATTTTCCTCTTAGCACTGCTTTCATAGTGTCCCATTAAGTTTGGATATGTAGTACATTCATTTTCATTGAATTCTAGGAAGTCTTTTCTTTCTTTCTTTATTTCTTCCTTGACCCATTGGTGATTCAGTTGAGCATTATTCAGTTCCCATATGATTGTAGACTTTCTGTAATTTTTGTTGTTGTTGAAATCTAACTTTAAGCCATGGTGGTCTGATAAAACACAGGAGGTTATTTCAATTTTTTTTGTGTCTGTTGAGATTTGCTTTGTGACAAAGTAAGTATGTGGTTGATTTTAGAGAAGGTTCTATGGGGTGCTGAAAAGAAGGTATAGTTGTTTTTTGTTATGGTGGAATGTTCTGTAGATATCAATTAAGTCTATTTGAGTCATGACATCTGTTAGGTCCCTTATTTCTCTGTTAAGTTTCAGTCTGGCAGACCTGTCCATTGGTGAGAGTGTGGTGTTGAAGTCTCCCACTATTAATGTGTGGGGTTTGATGTATGATTGAAGCTTTAGTAATGTTTCTTTTACATATGTGGGTACCCTTGTATTTGGGGCATAAATGTTCAGAATTGAAACTTCATCTTGGTGGATCTTTCCTGTGATGAGTATATAATGTCCTTCTCGATCTCTTTTGATTGACTTTAGTTTGAAGTCTATTTTGTTAGATATTAGGATAGCTATACCAGCTTGCTTCTTAAGTCCATTTGATTGGAAAGTCTTTTCCCAGCCTTTTACTCTGAGGTAGTGTCTGTCTGTCCTTGAAGTTGAGGTGTGTTTCTTGTATGAAGCATAAAGATGGGTCCTGATTTTATATCCATTCTGTTAGCCTCTGTGTCTTTTTATAGGTGAATTAAGTCCATTGATATTAAGGGATATTAATGACCAGTGATTGTTAATTCCTATTATCTTTTGGTGATAGTGTGTAGTGGGTAGCTGTTCCAGCTTTGACCTGGAAGTACCACCCCCTTTGAGGCTTCAGTAACTGTCACGCCTATAAGGTGGAGCCAAGAGAGGACCCCTGAAGACCTGAGAGCCGGATGGGCCAGCTCTCTTGGTTCCTGGATCCTGGACACTGGAGGTGAACCAAGCAGAGTTCTCCAGAGAACACCACTGGACTGCGTTACACCTTCCCCAGACCCTGTAACCAATCCCTTCACTTGTAAGTTACCCCACAAAATAAACCTCCCTTTTAACTACGTGGAGTGTCCTTAATAATTAAACCAATATCTGGCACTCACGTGGGGCAAATTCCAAAGGCCTGGGTGGCTCCCATCCTCAGCCTCCTCCCCGGCTGGTGGGCACCTAAACCCGCCTGCAGAGTTCCATATAACCAGGGAACGCCTACAGGGTTCCGGTTCCATTCCCGAAAAAGGGAGAAGCTAGTCCGGTCTCAGAGGTGTTGCCCCTCCTCCCTGAGTGCCGGCTCCCCGCCATCTTGGCTTCTGCCTTCAGCTGCCGCCAGCCAAGGTCGCCAGCAAGACCTGCTTTGGAGCTATACCAGCACCTCCTGCTGGCTGAAAAGCACTACTACACCCCCCAAACCACTGAGAGGTAAGATAGGCAAACCAGCATTTTATTTCAAGTAAAAGTACTTGATAATTTTACACCTTAAAACTGACTGACAAATTTTGAGTAATTCTTGTAATATGGCCTACAGCATTACCTCACAAGAATTTAAAAACTTTTTTGGCTGTATGATGAATGACATTTTCCTGGAAATATATGACCTTCCTAAGGCGTATCTGGCCTGTACCATTTTGGCATTCATTGTAATAATTCACAGAGTGTTCAAATACTGATTTAATAATAAGAAAAAAGATGAGTCATTATGGGGACTGATACAGGCTTTGAAAGATAGCAATGAAGGCTTACATAAAAAGATTCTTTCTCTGGAATCTGCTAACCAGGATTTACAAAATGGCTAGGACCCAAAATTGATTTTATTGATAATAAATATGAATATTTAATGAATAGAACACTAACTCTCCAGAGTGAAGTTGTGGATATTCAGACACTATATAAGGAAGAAAGATTATCAGTAATTGACAAGATAAGGTCCATGGAATCATGTGTTTCAGAGGAACATAAAACCTTCCATGATTCCATGAGAAATCTGGAATCCCTTGCAAGAGAGGAGGTTCACTCCCTAGAACAGACCCTAGGTGCTCATTTGCAAGCCCTGGAAGAAACTCAGTAAACATGACAAGGGACCTAATAAGCAGAAGGGCAAGACCATACAGGTTGTAACATCTCCAAATGGCTCTCATACAATGGCTTATCCTGTCATCATCCATGAGAAGCCAGCAGATGACACATACCTGGAGCCATATATGACATATACATTACAACCAATTTCAACAAGGGACTTTAAAAATATAAAGGAAGCAGTAGTTATGTATGGGATACATTTCACATACGTAAAACAGATGTTAAATTTGTGGTCTATCTCACATAGAATCATGCCAGATGACTGGCATCAGTTAATTTCAGCTGTTCTAGAATATAGCCAGCAGTTACAGTGGAAAAGCTGGTTGAGAGAAGAGGCAAGAAATTTAGAACAACAAGGTAAACTCAGAGGTTTTGAGATCTCCCAAGATCAAATACTTGGTGAGGGATGTTTCACTGACAGGAATGTACAAGCCAGTTATGATGAGCATACAATATCCCTATGCCGTACAGCAGCTCTAAATGCTTGGGGAAAAAATTCCAGAACCTGGAAAACCAACTGAGGTATACACAAAGATATTTTAGGGACTGCATGAACCCTTCACTGGTTTTTTACAAAGGCTGAACACAGCTATAACAAAAGCTGTGTCAGATAAAGAATTAAGAAAAGTATTAACTGAATCCGTGGTTTTCAACAATGCTAATACAGAATGCAAAAGAATACTTACACCATTAAAGGTCAGATCAGCTCCTTTGGAAGAATGGATTCAGTATACTAATGGTGTTGAGTCTCTTAACTACAGTAATGAGGCTTGGATAGGAGAAATAAATCCCAGAGGTGAAAGAAGGCCCTGTGGTACCAAATGTTTTAAATGTGGTACACCAGGTCATATAAGTAAAAACTGTACATGGGGTGCTCCTAGAAGTAATACTCCTTCTAGAAATAGTCCAAACAGGAGACCCCAACCTCCTGTATTATGTAGAAGATGTAGTAAAGGCTGGCATTGGACCAGTGAGTGCAGATCAAAAATAGATATATGAGGCATCCCTTTATTGGTAGGAAACACCTCAGGGGACCTCTTGCAGGCCCCCAAATTGAACGTGGTACAAACATTTCCAGCCCCTGTGGAAGAAATTCCTCTCCAGAACAACTGAATAAGCCAATGCCTAATGTAAAAACTGATACTGCAATGGATGATAAAACAGCTCTGATAGATGAATCACAATTTCCAAAGGACACAATAAAACAAATATTTTGGCAGACTTCCATAAATGAACAAAGAACAAAGCTTAGAATTAAAATTAATGGCATGGTTGTGGAGGGCCTGGTAGACACAGGTGCGGATGTGACTATAATTACACCAAAATCATGGCATCTAAATTGGCCTCTTCAAAAGGTAGATGTCCAGCTTCTAGGGATTTGGAACCCTATCTCAGATAAAACAGAGTTCGAGATGGGTTGAATGCATAGGGCCAGAAGGACAGAAAGGAAGGCTGAAGCCATATGTAGCAAATGTAGCAGTAAATCTTTGGGGCCGAGATCTGTTACAACAGTGGAATACCCAGATTAAAATTCCTACACTATCAGAAAAGGAATACAGACCAATGCATGTTTATAGGAATAATATCATAACATGTTATAAAAAACGGTCACCAACCATTCAGGCTGTACACAAACAGAGCACAACTGCTATTGAACTCTCAAAAGTACCAACTGTCTTACCTTTAAAATGGCTAACTAATAAACCTGTCTGGGTTGGAAAATGACTTTTGATAAAAGAGAAGCTACAAGCTTTAGAACAGCTGGTTCAAGAGCAGTTATATGCTCAACACATTGAAGAATCTACCAGCCCTTGGAATTCTCCTGTATTTGTTATTTAAAAAAAGTCTGATAATTGGAGAATGCTCACAGATCTGAGAGCTATTAATAAAGTAATTCAGCCAATGGTCTCCCTACAGACTGGGATGCCCTTGCCCTCTCTGCTACCCAAAGAATGGCCTAGAATACTTATTGACTTAAAAGACTGTTTCTTTACCATACCCTTGCATGAAAATAATAGAGAAAAATTTGCCTTCACATTACCTAGTTATAACAATTCCCAGCCAGTCAAGAGATATCAGTGGAAGGTCCTCCCACAGGGGATGTTAAACAGCCATACCCTGTGCCAATACTTTGTACAAAAACCACTGGAGATAATTCATGTAAAGTTTCCACAATTCATAGTTTATCACTATATGGATGATATCCTATTAGCTGATCCAAAGTTAGATACATTAGAAAGTATGTTTGAAGAAGTAAAAAAAGTTTTGCCTTACTGGGGACTGCAAATTGCTCCTGAAAAAATACAAAGAGGAGATTCTATTAATCACTTAGGATATAAGATAGAGCTACAAAAAAATTAGACCCCAAAAGGTACAACTAAGGAGAGATCGATTGAAGACTCTTAATGATTTTCAAAAGTTGTTAGGAAGCATTTCCAACTTATTGGGTATCATGGGAATACCCAAAGATGGACTACAAAATTTGGCTAATACTCTAGAAGGGGACAAAGAATTAAATAGTCCAAGAGAATTATCAGCCAAGGCTGAGAAGGAATTGGCTCTAGTAGAAAAGGCAATTCGAGAAGCACATGTGGATCATGTGGATCCAGAACTTAAATGCATTCTTGTCATATTCCCCTCCAGACATTCCCCCACAGGTATTTTGATGCAGAGGTAAGATATTATATTGGAATGGATATTCCTACCATGTAAACCAAATAAGAAGTTAAAGACTTATATAGAAAAGATCTCTGATTTGATTCAAAAAGGTAAATTAAGACTTCGCCAGTTGACAGGAATGGACACAGCAGAAATTGTAGTACCTTTAACTAATGAGGAAATTTCATCACTATGGAAAGATAATGAATACTGGCAGAGAGCCTGCAGTAACTTTTTGGGAGAGATTAATAATCATTATCCCAAAAGCAAGAGAATAGAATTCATAAAGAAGACTGAATGGGTCCTTCCTTACATTGTACAACAAAAGCCAATTCCTGGAGTCCTCACATTCTATACTGATGCAAATAAATCAGGGAAAGCAGGATACAAATCAGAAGACTTAAGTAAAGTGGTACAAAGTCCATACAACTCTGTACAAAAGGCAGAACTGTATGCCATTCTTATGGTACTGATGGACTTCACAGAACCCCTCAATATAGTCACTGACTCTCAATATGCAGAGTGAGTTACTTTACATATTGAATGTGCTGAATTTATTCCTGATAATACAGAATTAACTTCATTATTCATACAATTGCAGGAAATCATCAGAAAAAGGGAACATCATATATATATATATATATATATATATATATATATATATATATATATATCACATATCAGATCCCATACAGGTCTGCCTCAGAATTTCATAAGAAACACCATGTAAAAAGCAAAGGGTTGAAGAAGGATTTCTCCATCACTTGGCAACAAGCTAAGGATATTGTGAAAAAGTGTCTTACTTATTTCTTCTATAACCAAACTCCATTACCTACAGGGAGCAATCCAAAAGGTATACAAAGAAACGAAATTTGGCAGATGGATATGTTTCATTTTGCAGAATTTGGAAGATTAAAGTATGTACACCATACCATTGACACCTATTCAGGATTTCAGTGGGCAACTCCTATGAGTTCTGAAAAAGCTGATTCTGTGATTACATACCTATTAGAAGTTATGGCCATCATGGGAATACCTGTACAAATTAAGACAGACAATGCCCCAGCATATGTCTCCAATAAAATGAGACAGTTCTTTGCTTATTACAATATAAAGCATGCTACAGGTATACCTCATAATTCCACAGGCCAAGCAGTCATAGAAGGATCCAATCGAACTTTAAAGGATATGCTAAATAAACAGCAACAATGACTCCCAGAAATAGACTGCATAGTGCTTTATTAACCTTGAATTTTCTCAATGCTGATGAGAAAGGAACAACAGCTGCGGAGAGACGTTGGACGACAGACAAAACTCCTGAGCTAAACCAACCGGTTTATTTCAAAGATGTGTTGACCTCAGAATGGATACCTGGATATGTCCTATGTTGGGGAAGGGGTTTTGCTTTTGTTTCTGGAGGAGAATAAAAGCTATGGATACCAACAAAAAAATAAAAATTCGATTCGAACAGGAGATGTCTCATTCACCAATGTGACATCTCTACAAGTTGTAAGAAAAATCTAACAATCAAAGGTTGGGGTAGGGTTCTGTTGTTGTCTTTCCAGGATAATGGAAATACCCATCTTCCAGAAATCATAAGGCCTTGGATATCCAGATGTCTACAGCAGAAAGAAAGAATCTATTGGTACCAATCTACACAGGGTAAAATCTCACTGCCTAACATCTATATCTCTTTCAATCTAAAAAAGTTGTTGTTCCAATTCAATTATAAACCAAGCTGGCTTTGGAGATGTAACTGGCTCACTCCTTCTCTAAACCCAAACATATAACTAAAAGAAAAGGTTGAGAGATTCTTCGGTCCCATATCAGAAGAGCCCTCTGGTGTGGGACAGAAGGAAACCAATAAAAAGGGACCATTGTCTTCAAGATTCTAATTCTCTCCATGCTTACTCTTGATTTCTCAGAATCCTTTCTTACATGTCATGTCATCTTTAAATCCAAACTTTCCATTTTGATATAGTAATAAAGTTCAAGTTTTTCATGGTAAAAAATAAGTTTTCCCAATAGCAGTCTCTGAATTCTCCAGAAGGAAGATGGGGCCCTAACAACAACAACAACTCTACCCAGTCCAGAATGATGCCATAGTACTCATCATCATACTACACTTCTAGCCAGAATTTCAGACAGTCTTACCCACTACTCTGAGACTTGATGCAGAATCTACAGTTAGTCTAACTGAGACTTAACTATCTGAGCTTTCTCACAGTACCCAACAGAGATACCATCACCCCCTAAACAGCAGGAAGCAATTCTAAGAAAACGATGCCCTTTCTCCCAAAGGTTTCATACTTCTCAGGGTTATGGATGATGGTTTTAGGGTTGGGGTGGAAGAAAATATTAAACTCAATATTCTCCTTAAGAAAAGAAAAAGTGTCTCAAAAAAAAGAAAAGAAAAAGTGGAATGGATAGGTATGATATTATAGTAGATTATTGTAAATACTAGTAAACAAATTTAGTAAAATAGCAGCCTTAGATAATTTGCACTGTTATGGAT
This sequence comes from Peromyscus aztecus, assembly GCA_902168405.1. Classification (NCBI taxonomy): domain Eukaryota; kingdom Metazoa; phylum Chordata; class Mammalia; order Rodentia; family Cricetidae; genus Peromyscus; species Peromyscus aztecus. Next base: position 52,898 of record CABHPQ010147087.1, read on the forward strand.
TCTTATATGTTGATACAAATGTAAACTATTTTTATATTCATGTTTAAGATAATTTGTATATTGATACAGATACAGAACTATATTTGTTATAATGTACATATATTTCTACTCTTATTTGAAATATTTGTATATTGATACAAATGTAAATTTGTATCTGTTATACTGTATGTATGTTCTACCTCTGTTTAGGATATTTTGTATATTGATATATATTTAGGATTACTGTTATATTGCATATTGCACTATACATTTCTATCTCTGTTAAAGATATTTTGTATATTGTCACAATTTTGAAGTTATTGTCCTTTTACTGTACATTTGCTTATAGACTGTTTACCTTGTTTACATGAAGCCTTAGTCCTTAGGTTATTTAGGTAGATAAGACTTAAAGATTTATAGGCACCTATGCTTGTCATCTCTATAGTTATGTTAGTTAGGTTATCCAGATTTACAGATACATAGGTCAGATGGACAGATAATCTTCAAACACTTCATGGACCTAGAGAATATGGCATTTAAATAACTTAGAATTCTGTTGACGTGAGACACAATTGCTCCTGGCAGCACCAATTTGATCCTGAGAGAATGCTGGGATTCTAAGACATTTCCATTTGGAAGTTTGTCTCCTTGGCACAAAATGGCCTATTGGGCAAAGAACTGCCCTTGCCTCAACTGTTGACAATACGAGTGTTGTCCTTCTGGACAAGCAGGACACAAGGAAAAGTGACTTCTGAACTCTGCCAAGACAGGGTAAGATGGTCTTTCAGAAT
>CABHPQ010147089.1:6986-17430 GCA_902168405.1 Peromyscus aztecus
TATATATATATATATATATATATATATATATATATATATACTCAGAGTCTATAATAGTCTCAACCCTATAAATGTCCAATTTTTTTCTGAGATTCATGACAGTCTCTTAACTGTAATCCTCTATGAAATCAAAATCAAAAATCAGATCACATACTTCCAACATATAATGATACAGAATATATATTACTATGCCAAAAGGGAGCATAGTGAGAAAATACTTGACCAAAGCAAGACCAAAAACCAGCGGAGCAAACTTCAAATTCTGCATCTCCATGCCTGAGGTCAAGGCACTCTTCAGCTCTCCAACTCCTCTCTGCTTTGTTGACTTCAACACGCTTCCTTCTCGTGGGTTTGTTCCATCCCCTGTTAGCAACTGTCCTTGACAAGTGTCCCATGACTGGCATCTCCAATGTTTTGGGGTCTCCAAGGCAATCTAAGCTTCACCTTCACAGATTTATGAAACAGCAGCTCTAAGGCTTCATGCAGGGAAACTCCTGACACACACCTGGCCTTGGTGGCTTTTCTTAATCACAGAGGGAGATTCCATAACCCTTTTCTTCTATCCTTGACTCTAAAACCAGAACTACATGGCAGAAGCTCCCAAATTCTGCTGCTTTCCAAGGCTGGAACAAGAACCATTCGTTCAATCACCTCTTTGCCAGGTTTTAAGTTTTTGACAGCTTCCTTTACTGCCTAAGCTTGGCTGTCCTGGAACTCGCTCTGTAGACTGGTCTGACCTTGCACTCAGGTCAGCCTCTACCTTCCCAGTGCTGGGATTAAAGGTGTGCCCCATCACGCCTATTCCTAAGCTTTTCTTTAATTCCTTTTCACTTTTCTTCAATTCCTTTTCAGAAGTCGGAAGTTTAGCTGGGTGGGGTCTTGCTATAAGGTCACCATTCCCTTTATTCCATTTGGCGTCAGGCTTTTCTTCTGTTTATCTCCTTGAAAACAGGATTTAGCTCCATTCCACTTCCTGGTGTCCCCTTTTCTCCTCAATCTGTACATTTTGTATTTTTCCTTACTCAGTTTGCTCCTTTTCACTATAGATCTGCATAAGAGTGACCACTGATAACCAGATGGCGCCATCAATGCCAGGCTGTTTGAAATGTCCTCTGCCAAAGCTGTTAATCCATACCTCTTCAGTTCAGCCTCAGGCAGATATTTTGGACAAGGGCAGAAAACAGTCACATTCTTCACCAAAATATTACAAGCATGGTCTGTAGACCACATCTTCATATTCTTCTCCTCTGAAACCTCTCGAGACAGGTCCGTAATTCAAATCGCTCTCAGCGCCACTGTCTTGCACGTTAATCCTAGGACGGCCCATTGAGCCCCACTTAAAGTATTCAGCTGCTTTCCTGATCTAAAGTCACCAAGTCCACATTCTTCTACTATCCATTCTGTACATTTAAAACTTTCAGGCTGCTACTGAGCATGGATAAATGAAACCACAAATCATATGGTGTTGTTCATTGTTAAGTTGCTGTTGGAAAGTTTTATGATTGCAAAGATTTCAAAAGTCTTCCTTAAATCAGAACACCTCACCACCCTAATCCCCCTCCTTCTGCTTCCCACACCCTCCTCTGAGAAGCCTGTCTCAGATCCCCGTTCCCATGGGAGACATCCCCTCTCCTCATAACTTCAGCATTAGGATTCTGCCACTCCTCCAGCTGCAAGACCGCACATGCGCAGTTCAGTAGCCAAGTAAGGGTCCTTACGTCTTACCTCCTCTGTGCGCAGCGTGGTCACACAATCGATGCATGTCTGGCGTCGCTCCATAAGCCCACAGGCACAAGTGCAGGGAAATCCTTAAAAAGCTGGTTACAGCGAGCCGCAGAGGTGACTCAGAGGTGAGGCTGCCGGGCCTCGGCCCCAGAGGTGGCGAGTTCGGTTCCCGTGTGTGGCTGACGTCATCATTGGCAATTGATCGATCAATCACGACACCGGTCGATCAATAAAAAAGCTGGTTACAGACTCCTCCCGTCTCTTCTGCTCTCTCCTCCCCGCCTCTCCCGGCCTGTGTCTTTCACAGGCCGGTCACTCTCTTCTGTCCTCCCACCCTCTCCTAACAAAGCTCTGATACTGGGTTTTGTCGTGCCTCAGGACCTTTCTCGAATGGTAACAGCATTGCTTATTATTTAAAACCAACATTCAGTTCTTCTTTTGTGTGTTTGGTTGGTTGGTTTTTGGTTTTTTGAGACTGGCTTCTCTGGGTATCAGACCTGGCTGTCCTGGAACTTACTTTGTAGACCAGGCTGGCTTCGAACGCACAGAGATCTGCCTGCCTCTGCCTCCTGAGTGTTTCAGTTCTTCTAATTGGAGTTTAAGCAAACTGTTTCTTGCTATATATAACCCAACTAAAAAAAGCACGATTGTCCTCTATTTCATGTTACCCTCACAGTTACAATACATGCTTAGATAATGCGGACACAAGATGTGATTCAATTTTTTTTCCCTAAAACCCTAGGGTTTCAGGGAGTTTGGAGAATTTTTAATTTATTTCATCCTTCCTTCAGACAGGACCACTCTAAATCAGCAAAGCCCAGAAGCATCCTGTATTAACAGGGTTCTCTAGAGTCATTCCAGATAGGGTCAAGTTGCCAACCGAGAATAGCCATCAGAGCCACCTTATTGGTTGTCGAGTGCAGAGTTGTCAGCTCTGAAACAACACACACACAAAAACAAAAAGCAGACTCGGCAGCTTGTACTTGTATAATTGTATATACACACACACATATATGTATGTAGTAATAATTTAAAAAGAGTCTTTCAACTTGAGTGTACGGTGTGGGGTGGTGTTGGAGGGAAGATACCTGGAAGGTGCTGGACAGAAGAAAGGAAGGGGAAAGTGTTGTAATTCTATTACAATTAAAAACATATTTTAAAATGTTTTTGATTGTCAGAGTAAAGAAGCCTTTGAAGGAGGCCTGCACATGGACTAATATCTTTATCAAGGGACTGGGTTGGTTTTTTTGTCAACTTGAATTCTCATAGGAATGGCTGAGTTCTCACAAAGTGGGCTTGACAACATCCTTACACTCCCTTACCAGTGTCCCTTTGACCCATATATTTGTTTACCTTTTCTGTTTCTCTGCTCTATTATAACACAGCAGGAAAGCCCTTTACGTAAACAACTGGATGAAGACAAGACGCTTGCTCTTGAGCTTCCCAGCCTCTGAAACCCTGAGCCAAGGCAAACACACCCCAGCCTCAGGTGTTTTATTAGAGCAATGCAAGACGACTTAAGATACCTATTTCTCCCAGTCTTTATGATGTCAGTGGGAGCTGGGTATTACTATACCCACCAGACCAATGGCAACACAGGCTCAGAGAAGTCCAAAACTTGCCCACAGCTCAAGAGGGATGGCTCTAGAACAGAACCTAGCTTGGAGTGACTCAAAGCCGTATTTTTTCATTAGAATTCTTTCTGGTGACACTATGACTGTAGCTGTCACTGGCTGGACATCACCCTCACTTGGCTGCAGGACAGAGTGACAAAGTGGATTTTATTTCAGGTTATAAATTTTTAAATCCAATAAGGGGGACCACCACAGAGCTTTTAAAAAGTTTTTTTTTTTTTTTAAAAAAATGGCAATTATACCGGTTTTCTAAACTGCATACCAGTGCTAATCAGTTTGGTCTCTTTTCTATTTCCCCTTAATTTTATTTTAGCTTCCAGCCTTGTGTGGTTGGCTACGGAGGGAGGGAACAGTGGTTCTCTGTGCTCTGTAGACTCCTGTCTGCCTGCCCCTGTCTCTGCTTTCTCACATTGTAGTCTTAATTTGATCAGCGGTTATGAAAAGGCAACATTAATCCTGGAGAAAGGGGCATTGTTCCCGGCCAGACAGTTTCAGTGTTGCTTCGAAAGTGAAGCGCTTTGTGCTCATATATGAGTTTTGCCCTTTGGGGCTTTGTGACTCCTTGATGTGAGAACAGAAAGAGGGACAGAATTATTTAGAGTCAGACACATGACACCTGGTGTTGGAAAGTCTTGTCAGAAAGCACAGGGAGGTCTCTAGCCCAGCAAAGCTCCTGCCTGAGAGGATTCCAGAAGATGCTTGCATATGGATATAGTCATGGGCACACTGGTGGTGAGGGGCAAGGGGGAAGAAAAGGATGAACCTCCCTCCCCATGCATCATGACAAGTTAGGTTCCCAGACCTGGTACTATAAACCTAAGTCATTTATTCATCTGATTATAGTTGTCATTTGCACAGCGCTTAACAGATCCTCGTGCCTTATCAAATGCTTTCATGAGTATCTCCTTTTGAGCCTGTCAGTATCGTAAGTATATAGCCCTGTATCTGGTGAAGAAGAGGAGGTTTAAGGCGCAAGGAAAGTGTGCAGAACTTGCCAGGTTCTTAATGACAAGCACAAGATTGTCTCCAGGGTGTCTATTATATATATATATTATATTATATTATATATATATATATTATATATACCAGGCCCTGGGCTAAGCCCTGAGGACATGGGCATGAATAAAAACAAAGTCATACAACTTTTAGGTTAGTAGAGGCAAGCAATGAGTGAGCCAGCTATTAGACTTTGGGCACCTACTGTGTTATCTTGTTTGTAGAAGATATTCAACAGATCTTTACTGGACAAGGGAAGCATGGAAGGATGGATGGGTGACACTGTACTAATATAGGTGAGCATGGAATGCTATGAGACATAGAAGAGTAAAAATCTTACAACATAGTAGGTGTTTTACAACATAGTAGGTGTTTGAGCTGAGTTTTGATATAAAGGTAAGAAAGTCATCAGCTAGTGAAATTTCTTTTAGTGTGTGTGTGTGTGTGTGTGTGTGTGTGTGTGTATGTATGTATGTTATCACGTGTGTGTGTGTGTGTGTGTGTTCATGAAGAGACAGAAGAGGGTGTCAGATCTCACAGAGCTAGGGTCACAGAAGGTTAGTTACGGGTGCTGGGAATTGAGCTCAGGACCTCTGCAAGAACAGGAAGTGCTCTTAACACCCTAGACATCTCTCCAGCCCCAGCTGAGGGACTTCCATCATATAAGGCTGACTGCATGCTATCAGTTAATCTCCTCTGCTGTAACAGAACAACTCTAGACTGTTCTCCCATCTTCCTGTCTAAAGACATAGAGACTTTAGAGCCAAGGCCAGGTCCCAGGATGCTCCATCTCTGTTTACATTCCTCTGCAGGATGTTGCTCAACTTTTCTCTAGTGTTGGTTTTCGTCTTTTCTTTCATATGGGGGAATCATTCCCAGGGGTGTTGTGCACAGCCTATGAGCATCATAGTTGGACTTCTTAAACTCTGGATCATTAACATTTTAAAAGCAAAGTGCTATGTTTCAGGCCCCCATAAATAATCATTAGAGGAATCGTAACAGTAATTGCCAAGCAGTGAAACAACAGAAATGTCTTGCTTACATTATCCAGAGCTTTATGATGTGTGCTGCTCTTTTAATGTACATTACTTAATGATGGATCCTAACAGTCCTTTGAGAGAGAAAAGCAAATAATCGCTCTGCCATTTGATGGAGATAGGATTAATGTTCAGAAGAGAAGGACAAAGTTGCAGCTGGTCACATCTATACTGACCATTGGAATTCCTGACTTGCTACAACTCAGTGTAGATAGGACCCATAGATAAATGTGTGTATTTCTACTTTTGTCATGGAGTAAATGGAATCTCAGTAAGTGACTCATCCAGGGGCACCCAGATAGTAAGAGAGAATGCTGTGACTAAAAGCCATTTTTTCCCTTAACTTCAGCATTCTTTGCATTTTAATATCTTGCTTCCTAACTCCTCAAGAGATTCCAAACAAGAGAGCTAGGACCAAGCATTCCATCTTCTTAGAGAGGTTTTAAATGTCTTGTTAGAAATGTTAGGATTCTTGGCTTACTCTGAGTATAGAAAATGTGTGAGTAGGTCCTGGGTCAGATCTTGAAAGCTTGTCTGGTCTCTTCTGCTCTGGAGGACTGTTGTCATGGTTGTCTTCATCAATATCTTCGTCCCTCTCCTCTTGCCCTTCCTCCTCTCCTTTTCCTGTTGGGCCCTCCCTTTTGGTGGCCCACAGAGGCTTCCTAGTGAGAACTTACTCAAGGTCAGAGAATCTGAGCTTGCTTTACCCAGCAGGGCTGCATAATAGGATGATTTGGCCAGAGGCGTGTTTACCAGGTGTTTGGAAGGGCCTACACTTGGCTGTGCAGTGTTCTTTGATCTTGCAAGGGGGAGGTCTTTTGCCTCTCCTTTTGGCATGTTATAAAAAGCCCTTTTGAATAAAGCTCTGGGCAGCTGGGCAGCTGGACCCAGGGCCCTCCCGAAGCTATCCTGTGTCTCTGTCTTTCTTATCATCTTTTCCTATCTTTCATTTCTTCATTTCTCTCTCTTCCACCCAAGAACCCTTCGAAAGGTGGGAGCAGGTTGGAGCTGGAGTCCTCCACTCCCTCTTCCATTTAATATTCTCTTGTTATCTATTGTTGTTCCTGTGTTTATGTTTTAGTTATTAGAAGGAGAGGTGTGTACTAGGAGGTAGTTTATTATCATTTCTTAGAACCCTACCCATGTAAAAGTAGCATCCATTGCCACTTGCTAATTACAACATTAGAACCATTCACAGTCAGTGTAAGCTCTCACCCTGAGAACAGAAGCACATTGAAAGGCGAGAACACAGTTAGAAGTACGCTATTTAGACTCTTGGGCTGAACACACCACGTAGAACTGCCTCTCCTGAGGGGGAACACATGGAGAAAGGGAAGAACATCTCGGCTCTGATTCTCCCACCACCACGGTCACCACAGTGATGCGGTGGTGCTGTCCACTCCTACGGGCAATGGGAGCCTGCCAGGCTAGGGGAATGATGAAAAGGGATACCAGAAGAGCTGTAAAGAAATTGTTAGACATGGCCTAATAAGAATCCTATAGACCTGGGAAGGACACGGAGGAGCTGGATGAAGAAGAGAGCATGAGACGGTGAGAGAATAGAGTAGACAGGAGCAAAGGAGGTTGGCAGAGCAGAGGGGAGCTTCCTGCTGCACAAGCCCCACAACAGCAGAGAGATACAAAGAACAAGAGCCCTGGGATGGTAGGCGAGGTGGTCTGTGCCCCGCATAAGGCTGAATGAGGTCACTCAGCAGCAGAGAAACAGAGGTGGGAGCCAATGGCAACCAGAAAGTCACCCATAACTGACATGATTGAATTTACAGATTTGCCAGCAAGCCTCTAAATGACAGACTGTAGCGGGATGGGATTCCCTGGTGTGCAAACCAATATTCTTTGCTAGCCTGCCCTGATGGTGTTAGGGTTGACACCTCTGATCTCATAGGACAACCAAGGGCATTTTCATTGCCACATCTGGTCAGAGCTTCTGATTTATGTCCTGTCAGGAAGATCTATTTCCCCAGTAATAGTCATGTTTCCACTGCTGATTTCCTTCCCCTTAGGACCCGAGATTGCAACTAGCTCTGTAGTCTCCTGAGGCATATCACCTAAATGTTCCCCTTGGAAATTGCTCCTGCAAATATTCTCAATCAAAACCCAATAAAATGTCTGAGAGCTTGTACTACCCCAGAGGCTGGGAATTACACACTGGAACCATATCCCAGCATGTTAAACATAGGACCAACTCTCTCAACCTTCTACTAATACAGACTTTTGGGATTACATCTGGGGTTTCCTCGTCTAAAGTCAGACCCTGTTATTGAATTAACAGCATTCATTTATGATTTTCAGACATTGAGGAATACTAGCACACAGCAAACACTCCAAAACCCTTCTCACATCATCTTAGGGCAAGGGGTAGTTTGTGAAAAATGGTCATGCAAAGAGTTTATTCCTTGGCCAGGATTTTGAAAACATCCCCATGTTACACTTTTGATGACTGAGCTTCACAAAAGCAGGTACTCATAAAAGCCAACCCTCCATAAATAGTGTTTTTTTTTTCTTCCCAAGACAGAAGTTTTCTAGTGGTTTATTAACTAGAGGGGCACTTACCCTGCTGCAACAGAGTAAAATCATGCTCCCTCAATCAAGCAACAGCTCATGTCTATCTTGGGGTATTATTCCAAACCACCAGGTGGTCTAGATTGTCCTGCTGACAGGAGATGCCTTCTGCTTTGTTGAGCCCCTGATGTGCTTATCAGTATGGTTGACATTGAATAATGGCATCAATTTTGTTTCTTCATTATTTTTAAAAATTCATCATCGTTTAAGAATTTTATATATGAATATAATGAGTTTTGATCTAGTCTGTCTCTACTCCCTCCACTCTAATTCCTCCGATTGCACCATCATTCCTGCCTAAGTTCATGTAATTTTTTTAACCCACTAAGTCCACTACATGCTGCCAACATGTACATGGGTGTAGAGCCATCCACTGGAACATGGGCAACCTACCAGCAACCGAATCTCTGAAGAAAACTGCCCCTCCCTATATCCATCAAGTACTAATAGCTAGCTACTCAGCTAGTGGTAAGACTTTGTGACTCTGTCCTCACCCCTGCTAGAATTTTGGCTGGTTTCATTTTGTGCAGATATTATGCAGGCAGTCATAGGTGCTGTGAGTTCAAGTGTGTATTGGCCAGTCATGTCAGGTAACCATTGTTTCTCCGCAGTCCTCCACCAACTCTGGCTCCTACAATCTTTCCACCTCCTCTTCTTCAATGATTGCTGAGTCTCTTGGGTAATGGCACCTGACGTAGATGTCTCGTTTAGGCCTGAACCCTTCACCATGCTATCCATGAACTAACTAATGTGGTTCTCATCCCTGAGAGAAAGAATTACTATAAAAGAACAAACTGATCCTCTTCCAATTCCTGTAGCTCCCTGTCTCTCTGCATGATGTCTCCCCTACCACCTGTGCTCCTGACAGGATGCCATCTGCCTCCAGGACATCACTGGAGTCAAATGATGCCAGTGCCGTGCCCTTGAACTTCACAAATTATGAGTTAGAGAAGCCTTTACAATTTTTTTAAATTAATTACCCAGCCTTTAGTATTTTACGATAGCAACAGAAAATGTATGTATATAGAGACTTACTGCAAACCAACTTAATTGCACTCTCTGAGGCCAGAGCCTAGGCATTCATGTTTTAAAATGTTTCTTCAGTTGGCTAAAGGTGCAGCTGGGTTAGGTACCTCAGAACTAGCTTAAGGGCAGAATATTTTTCTCTGGACCATTAGTACTTGTATCTGGCATTCAATTGACATTCAATAAATTCTTGAAGGATGAACAAAGGAATGATTGAGAAATGGCCTCCTACATATTAGTTAAACTTGACCCCAAATAGAAATTTACAAATTCATATCATTTTCTTGAACAGGGGATATTAGCTCTAGCAGAGACCTTTGATGCAAGAGAGATTTATCATGTCGGACAGATAAGACTAATACAGCAGAAGGTCTCGTGGTGAGTGGATAGTGGGAACCAAGCTCATGGATGCTAAATTTGGAGGGCTTCACTTGAATTCTGTGACATAGAAAGATTTCTTTCACTTAACTTTTCAAAGCAAGGATGAGCTCTCTCTTTCAGAACCCCTTGAATAGAAATGGAAATGGCCCCACCCATTCTCCAGGCTCATGTGCATTTCAGGGCATTTATTCATTATTTGGAACCTGCTCATTATACAGTTTTACTACATAATGAAGACAAATGCCCACAGTTTAGCTGCAGATTTGGTTAATGACAAGATGTATAATAATACAAGATAATAGGGCCAGGCCATTGCATTCTAATTAAATATTTTTGTCAGATCCTTTTGCTCATTAATCTTCTTTTATTTGCCATGCTTTATGGCTATTTTGCCTCCCACCTTGAGGAGATGCATATGTGTCATTTAAAGAATGGAAACAGTTTCAAGGTTTTTTATGGGAACTGGGTTTTCTTCTCTCTGTATGTGTTTGTCTGCAGACAAACCAGTGAGTTTAGAAGGGAACACATCACACGTCATCCAGACAAGCCCTCTAATTGGTATGCTAGCCCACGTTAAGCGGTGTGATTGCATCCAGTTACTGGCAGGGAAAGAAAGCATTTCCAGGGGAAATAATATCTCATTGTGAGTCTGATAATAGCTACAAAGGAACTGAATAGTAAACACCAACCTTAATTTTAATGTCTCATATTATGCAAAATATTCCATAGACAAGGTCTGGGACGTTCAAGCCCACACTTCAGAACAATGATGTTATCCTAAGACTGTGATGGTCACTGATGTCAAATTTGCAACTGCTCAGGGACACAGAGTATAGGAGCATCAACATCTCTACATCATCCCACATCATCATTTTCTTCATAAGCAGAAGTATTTACCTATTAAGAGCTGTCAAAGGCTGAGATTCCACAAGCTATCTGGCTGCCGGCAATAACCCCTTTTAGGTTGAGCTTTGATGGGACAGTATTTAGGTTCTAATGGCCCTTAAAAGCTACAAGGTGCAAATGTGAACCAATGAAATCCACACTGCAATGGCCATTTGCAGA
>CABHPQ010147090.1:0-14803 GCA_902168405.1 Peromyscus aztecus
AATACAGGAAGGATTTTGATGATTTGGTTAATGGTTTGGATCTTGGCCACTTCCACAGCTATTTGTCCTGTAATAGTGGTTCCCTGAAGGTTACTGAACAAAAGAATTGGTTGAGCATAGCTGTAGCCCAGGGTTCATGTGTTCACACAGCCCCAGGGTGGAAAAATAATGAGAAGTCCGTAGAATTGGTCCCATTCACCGTCGTTTACTGATGCTGTTCGTTATATTGTGTTCTTTCTCCTTGCAACCTTCTATCCTGGACCCTGTGCCTTAGCATGCTCTGACCTAAATGAGGATGTCTGTTTTCTTCTTGTCATCCCCAGGTATGTGTGTGTGAGTGTATATGCACACACATACACACCCCACACCCTCTACCTGTCTCCCACCACTCACTCTTAAATGTGAGAAACACTCCCCCTTACATTATCAGTGACACTTCATCAGGGGACCTTTTTTCTGAAGAAAGCTAGAAAAAAATGGCAATGGATGATTCCTTTCTAAGGACTGCTGTCTTATCTTCTGTTCTCTCTCCCTTAACACTAGGATACCCCCCAAAACTCTTGCAAAGACGGAAGGGAAGGTGATCAACTGATTCTTCCTTCTTTGCACCAAGCTATTGATGTGACGATACTCATTATAGAACAATGACTACAGTACATCCCAGGCTTTGCACTGACTAGGAGGCACTGTGGCAGGTGCCTCTGTAACCCGTCCTGACCTCAGCGCATCCCAAAGTCACTCAGCTGATGGGAGGCAGCGCTCGCTCACAACTAAAAAAAATGTGAGTGGACGCCTGTATAATCTGGGTGTGGAAACTGTGAGCAAAAACCATAAAGGAAAGAGAAAGGCATTACAAATTTTGTTTTTAGAGCTGGCACGGTGCACGCCTTTAGTCCCAGCACGCGGAAGGTAGTGAGTGGCAGGCAGATCTCTAAGTTCAAGGTCTTTGAGTTCAAGGCCAGCCTGGGCCACAGAGTGAGTTTCGGGACAGCTGGGGCTACACAGAGAAACCCTGTCTTGGGGGCGGCTTTTTTATTTTTATTACCTTGTGTAAATGTGTCACATGGATGTCAGAGGACAGCCTGTAGGAGTCAGTTCTTTCCTTCTGCCATGTGGGTCCCAGGGGTCAAAGTCTGGTCATCGGATACTGGGATGCTCTGTTATCTGCTGGGCTGTTGCCAGGCTTTCTCACCACTTCCACCCAGCCCTTCTTAAACATTTGAATATGAAATATCAAAAATATTCCATGACAGAGTGGGGAGAGATGTTTGCAACATGTGCGATAGACCAGCAGTTGATGTCTTTAATATGCTGTAAGAAAAGAAGCAAAAGAGATACCATCTGGATTGTAAAGTGACATGGGACTCGAACCGTCCATTTACCAAGCATGAAAAGTAAGTGAGCAGGAAGACAGGGAAATTGCTAAAATGGGGCTTTGTTCCCTCTTGATGTAGTCGGAAGGAAGAAGAGCCATGGACAGCAGCAGTGGGTGTCGGAGAGACAGGGTCTCACACATGGCATGGAGAAACCAGCAGTTTAGTTTGGGGGATCCCTGCAACGTTATCCTCTGACCTCTCCACGTGTGCACTCGTGTGCATGAACACATGTACACATACACAAAAAACGTTGAAAACATATATTAAAAGAAATTTTAAGAAAAGTTTATGTGCATGAGGGAAATAGTCATTTTTTTCGTCTTAAAAAGAGTAAGTTTCCTTTGAGATATAAAGTCATAATAAAATGTATTCCAGTCTCTCTAGGAATCTAGTTGTAAATTTGTGAAAACACAGAAACTTCACAGCAATTCTTTCTGCTTTACTCTTTTCCGAGTTATTTAAAGATAGAAGGAAAAACAGAAACACACTAAAATGTCTGCATTATATGTTTATATATATATATGCATATATATTCTATTATTTTTCAAATTTTTCTCATTTGCCAATTATGAATAAAACTTTATTAACTGTGACAAACCATGGGGCTGGTGGGATGGCTCAGCAGGTAAAGGTGCTTGCTGCCAAGGCTGATGACCGGAGTTCAATTCCTGGAACTCATGTAGTGAAAGGGGAAAGAATTGTTCCCTGCAAGTTGCCCTTGGACCTCCACACATGCGTCCACACATGTATACACAAATAAGTAAATGTAAATATGACAGGCTGGGGTTGTATTCTGTCATCAAGCATAATAGCCTAGAAAATGTAACTGTCTTCTAAAACCATATGAATATTTAGTGGAACTCAAGCTAGGTAATATTTCCCATGCATGTTTATTGTTATGATGCCTAAGAAATGACTGCATCAGTAAAGAAGTAACTGGTATTTTTTTTTTTTTTTTTTTTTTTTTTGGTTTTTCGAGACAGGGTTTCTCTGTGTATCTTTACACCTCTCCTGGAGCTCATTTGGTAGCCCAGGCTGGCCTCGAACTCACAGAGATCCGCCTGGCTCTGCCTCCTGAGTGCTGGGATTAAAGGCGTGCGCCACCAACGCCCGGCGTCACTGGTATTTTTGAAGTTTCATTTATGATCATGTGTGTGATGTATGCCTTTAATGTGCCAGGGAGCACATTTGGAGGCCAGAGGACAATTTTCTGAAGTTGGTTTTCTACTTCCACTCTTACATGGGTTATGGGAATTGAAATCAGGTCACCAGGCTTGTGCATCAATCAATCACCTTTACACACTGAGCCATCTCCCCAGCCTGATTTATAAGTTCTTAAATAAAAATGGCTCAGATAGTCCAAACATATTCTACTGACCCATCTGTTCACACCCATCTGGCTTGTTTGCCAGAGGCTGACTCTCATGCTTTGGGACTTACTGAAACAGTCATACTTTGGCCAAAGTATAAATGCAAACAGTCAATTATTTCTTTTTAAGCTTAAAGAACAACCTTTCAGGGACTTAATTATCACTGATTAGGAAAGGAGCCTCGGTTAGAAATACGTAAGTCCGAGAGCAGCTGTATCAACAGGGGCAATTCAGCAAACATGAATGCCTGCTATATGCCTTATGCTCAGGGGAGTTGCAGCAGCCTCGTCATCATAGTTTGGTAGTTGAAGCTAGAATGACAGACAGACAGACAGACAGCTGTGGGATAACCTATGAAGGTTTATAATACCATGGAGACCAAGAGTGAGAGCCACTGACCAGTCACAGTGACCCACAGCACAAGTTCCTGAGTATGGCTGAATATCCAGCTGCACTTCCCAGCAGTGAGGTCTTGCTAGGTGACAGGCTTTCAGACCCTGGTCACCTGTCATCATGTTTATACCTGTTCTGTGTACTGTGAGGATCCACCGACGAAAACCTGTAAAGTGTGACTACAGATAAGACCCTGGATGGGGAGTCCTTCTCTTCCTTCTTCTCAGAAACATAAATACAAGGTAGATTAGTTGTGTATTATTTAGTATTTCCTGGAATTTGGACATAGCATAAACTAAAATGTACTGTTTTTTGTTCGTTTGTTTGTTTGCTGTTGTTATTGTTGTTATTACTGCTATTGTTGCTTTTAAGGCAGGGTCTCAGGTATCCCACATCAGCCTTAAACTTGTTTTGTAGCCAGAGATGACCCTGAACCCCTGGTCTGCCTCCCTCCACCACTCAAGAGCTCAGGTTCCAAACAGGTGCCAACGTGCCTGAATTTACTCTTGAGGTAATAGAGGGGTAAGATCAGAAGTTCAAGGCCACCTTGCATCAAAAAATAAAACAATAAATAAATAGCAAAATAAAACAAAATAGTTCTTGCATCTTTATATACCAGGGAAGCCTTTGATTATTTTTCATATGATTTTAGCATACATAACCTGATTTGTTGGATGTTTCTTCCAACTGATTATCTTTAGCTTTAATTTCTATTCCAGCCAAGGAAAAGATGTTATTTGCCCTTGAAAGCAATAAAGATACTCCTCCCATGTCCAGCCTATTCAGTGTCAGGAGCAAAATTTGGAAATCCTACATTGTACTACCTGATCCTGGAAGAGATTTAAATTGCTGGTTTATTAATGACTTCGTGATGCTGTTCTCTGAGTCCTTTTCTCAGCTCAAACTCGGTCTCAATCTGTTTTGTGCTGCTCTAAGGGAATCCCTGAATCTGGGTAATTTATAAACGACAGATCTAAGAAGTTCCGAATTGAGGGGTGGCGCCTGCAGAGGGTCTGCTTGCTGCAGAAGGTACCAGGCGGTCGGAGAGTGAAAGGGGCTGTCCTGGTACTTCTTTGTCAGGACTGCCAGCCCACAAATAATGACAGAGAGACTTGTTATTAATTAGGAAAGCTCGGCCTTAGCTTAGGCTTGTTCCTAACTAGTTCTTATAACTTAAATTAATCCATATATTTTTTAATCCTCATTTTTCCACATGGCTCATTACCTCATCTCCGTACTGCCCATCCTGTTTCCTCCGCATCTGACTGGTGACTCCGTCTTTCTTCTTTCCAGAGTTCTCTCTCTGCCCTGAAGACCTGCCTATACTCTCCTGCCTAGCTGTTGGCCATCCAGCTTTTTATTACACCCATCACAGCAATACATCTTCACACAGTGTACAGATATCCCACATAAAAGGGCCATCCTTGGCTCGCTCACAAACTCACTCCTGTGATCACATTACCCCATTCATGAAGACAGAGCCCTAGTGACCTGCCTAGTCTTCTCTTAAAGGGCTCACGTCTTGACACACTTGCTCTGGGGATTGGATTTCCAACCAGGGAACATTGGTGGACACATTCAAGCCCTCCACTTGCTTGTTGTTTGAGCAAACCGAACAGAAAGCCACTTGAGGGGAAAAGAGTTTATTTGGGCTTGCAGTTTGGAGGATTACCTCCCATCATGGTGGCAGGAGGCATGGGGGCGCTGGTCACATTGTGTCTGAGGTCAGGGAGCTGATAGAAATGAGCACTATGCATAGCTTGCTTTCTTTTTACTCAGCCCAGGAGATGGTGCTGCCCACACTCAAGGTGAATCTTTCCTCCTCAGGTAAACTTCTGGAAATACCCTTATAGGCATGCCCAGAGGTGTTTCCATGGTAACTCTAAATCCAGTCAAATTAACAATGAAGATAAACCAATACAGTATTCTTGTTTTGTTTTGTTTTGTTTTGTTTTTTTCCGGTGTCAGAAGAATTGAAGCTGTGAGTTATGGCCAGGTAGCTAGAGCTCCTGTCCTGCCTGTCTCCCACCCCTTCCTAGGGTTGGTTAATCATCATGGAAGAGCAGACAGGATTAGTGTGGTCAGCTGCTTGGGCTGAGAAAGCTTTGGAGTAGGCTTGAGTCTGGCCAAGGACCACAGGCAGTTCTAGCAAGCAAGCCTGAGCACAACTGAGCTTACTCTGAATCCTCCGTAGGCCAGGCTCAGCTCCAGACTAAGGCCTGCCCTGCCCTTTGGAGTGGAGCCCGGAGTGCATATAGAATAAGGGGGGGTCCTTTGAAAAAAGTAAGAGCAGATCCTGGTGTATATGAAGGGAGCCCAAGAGCCCTGGGGCAGAGTGTGACTTAAGAGCAGGGTCTAGAGTGTGTCATAGACCATGGTAAGGCAGCACCTTCCTATTGGAGGGCTTGTGCACACACACTTCACAACACACCATGTGTTTAGAAAAGGCTGTTACAATTCTATTTGCTTTAAAAATCTCTGTGTTCTCCCAACATGTTTTGAGTAAGCTGTATACTAAACGGTAGGCATTAGAAATGGAAAAGAAGTAAGACAATGTAAACTTGGAATCTTTTTTCTGATTCATTTTGCCAACTTTGACATCCCACCTTCTCTTTCTCACTGTGGGTGTCTCATGCATTATGATGTATATGACACTTTACATTGTATATAACTACTGTGACATGGCTTTCCCTATTCAATATTGCTTCTTGATATTACAATTGCTGACAGGAAGTATTTTTTTTAATTTTTCAATGTATTCTTTTTCATTCTGAAATGTGTACATTTAAGACATCCGCCCCCATACTAATAATGGGTGTTTAACTTGACTGCAGTTTATAGCATGGTAAACAATGTGCCAGACCATCCAGGGACATGTGGGGGAGTATGTCACTCAGATAGATGTTCACAGTGGGGCAGAGTGGAGGCTTACTCCCTTCCAGTGTCAGATTTTCCTTCAGAATGGCCACGTGTAATGATTCTCTCAGCAGCGGTTTATAAATGATGTCTTTCTCTACAACTCAGCAATATTTGATGTTGCCAGAATTTCACTTTTTGGCAGCTTAGTGGTCGAAGCGTCAGCTTTTATCCCTTGTTGACAGTCTTTGAGGAGTCTTGTCCTGCAGTCTTGATGTTCAGCAAGGCAGTGCTAAAATCCTATCCAACTTCCCATGAAAAAGAAATACACAACCAGTAATAGCTTGCAGTTTGTTATTTTTGAATATGAGGAGATTTTCAAATATACTGAAAGACAAAATGATTAAACTGACTCATTCTTTCAACAAATATTTATTAAGCATTTTATACAAGACACTAGGATTACAGAGATAAAAAGATTGTCATCTCTGACATCAAGGAGCTCTCATGCCAGGGCTGGAAACAGTCCCTAAGTCAGTAGTGCCTGTAGATGCTCTAAGAGCGAATGTTCTAGAAACCATGGGAATATGGAGTAAGGAAGTGTAAGTTAATTCTCTTCATTGTTGGGAAGTTAACGTGAGGAAGGTACATGCCATCTTGACTGTTTAATAAACATGCCGTAATACACTCTGTCCCGCTCCACCTTAGTGTGGTTCATGGGAGAAGCCCCAGGAGCTGGACTATGGCAAGGATTAATGAGAGAGAACTGGTCTTTGCCCTCATGTGAGAACATAGATGAAGTGGACCTCTGAATCTACTAATGACAACATCTTAGTTCCTTTTCCTGTTGCTCTGATACAGTCCCCTGGTCAAAGCAGTTTGGGGAAGCAAGAGTTTCTCCTGGCTCCCAATTCCAGAGGAACTCTATCACAGCAAGGAGAGCATGGCAGCAGGGGTGTGAGGCCCCAGACCACATCTTGCTGGCAGTCGGGAAGGAGAGAGCAATGAGTGGTTATGCTTACCTCGCTTTCTCCTTTTTATTCGGTCCAGGATAAATACCAGCTCATGGGATGCTACTGTCCACATTTAAGGTCCGCCCCATGTTAACTTAATCTAGACAGTCCCTCAGAGGCATGCCCAGTGGCTTGCTGTCTAGGGGATTGTAGATCCTGTCATATTGACTGGCAATCAGTATTAACCATCACTCATGCCCACTGGTGAGCAGTTTCTCAGCAGCTGACTGTGCAAACACCTTGCACAGTGAAGAAGTGGACATAGGAAATGTATGCCATGGTTCTCACTAGTTGGAAACTGAGTCCAGACGGGGAGACAAGACAGTTCCTATTGAATAACATTTAGATGGAATTTCTAAGCAACGGAAACCAAGTTTGACAGCACCTTTATCCAGCCTGCTAACAAGGAGTGGAAACTTTAACCCTGGAGAAATGTCAAAGAGGACGCAGTATGGAATCATGACTTTAGCCAGATATTCAGCTATAATTTAGGAGCAAAACTGATATTTCGAGCCAGGTGTGGTTATCCATGCCTGACGTCTCAACCATTGAGCAGGCTGGGGTAGGAGGGTCACTGGGACTTGTGTGTAGCACGAATGTTATAAGGTCTTGTTAATAAAATTAAACCTGAGGCCAGTTATTGGGCTGAATGCTAGAAGATCAGAGAAGCAGAACAAGCCACAGCTACCTCACCTCGCCAGTTCCTCAGCTGATCCTGTTTCCTCAGACTGGAAGCCTCTGAGTCCTCTTCCAGAATGGCTCTCAGCTGAACTGCTACTCACAGCCTGAAAGCTTAACCAGCCAAATGCTTCTAGTTTCTGGTCCTTACGCCTTATATAGCTTTCTGCTTTCTGCCATCACTCCCTGGGATTAAAGGCGTGAGTCACCATGCCTGGCTGTTTCCAATGTGGCCTTGAACTCACAGAGATCCAGAGGGATTTCTGCCTCTGGAATGCTAGAATTAAAGGCGTGTGCTACCACTGCCTATCCTCTATGTTTAATACTGTGGCTGTTCTCTTCTCTGACCCCAGATAAGTTTATTAGCATGCACAATATTTTGGGGAACACAATACCACCACACTTGTGAGTTTGAGATCAACCTTGGCAACATAGCAAGACCCTGTATCTGCATGAAGCTGCGTTTGTTCAGCTCTTACATGTAACTGTATAGTAAGCATTGCATATACCTTTACATTTTGAGAGGAGGGGATGAGAGAAGGTTGTGCAAATACATCTCATAGAGGACTGAAGAGATGACTCAACTGTTAGGACCACTTGCTGCTCTTGCAGAAGACCCAGGTTCGGTTCCCAGAACCCACATGGTGACTCACAACTGTCTGTAACTTCAGTTCCAGGGGATCCAATGCCCTCTTCTGGCCTCTGAGGGCACTGCACATGTGGTATACATACATATATATGCAAGCTAAATGCTCATACACATAAAATAAATCTCTTAAAAAAAACACATCTCAACACAAATCACCTTTTTTAATTTTACTTTTAAATATCTGTTTGGGAGCTAGGTATATTGTTCAGCAGTTAAGAGTGCTTGCTGCTCTTAAGATGATACATCACATGACTCACAAGTGCGTGAAACTCCAGCTTCAGGGAGTCAGATCCCCTCTTCTGGCTTGCGTAGGTACCCACACATGCACATCAAACTAATAAATCTTAAATATTTGTCTTCTTTTCTAGGTCAAGAAGTCGTTTTCAAGTGCCTCGGCGAAGGAATTCTTGAGAAAGCCTTTCAGGGATACAATGCTTGTATTTTTGCATATGGCCAGACAGGTAAGATGTTACCTTTATTGCAGTCGATGATATGAAACAAGTGTTTGAAAGGATGTAGGTCAGTGGATGAGTGCTTGCCTAACACGTGCAAAATCCTAGATTTAATCCCTAGCACTTAATAAAAATAATCAATCAATTAGTTAATTAATTAATGTTTCCTTCTCTTTGTTTTTTGGTTTGTTTGTGGTAGTAGGGATTGAATCCAGGACCTCCTGTGTGCCAAGCATGAATTGTGTTCCACTGAGCTACATCCATACCTTAAATATAATTTCCTAACATTTAAAAGGCAGGGGGAACTTGAGAAATCCAAAAAAAAAAAAAAAAAAAAATCTCCTGATGTTTTGGACTGAATTGACTCATGCAATCAAAAGTATCCCACTTTTTGAAAATGTACCGTTTCTGGTAATTGCCTGATTTCAGTGTTAATGAGTGTAGCTAGTTCCAAACCATTAAGTGTCATTTTCCTAAATTATAGTTTTAACCCACATTTGAACTGGAAAGCTAATCACCAGTTTCTCAGTGTAAATGTTTTAGTAGAATCAATACAAAAATTTTTAGAAACCTCCCCCACTGCTGAGACTTCCACATGGCTACAGAAATGATGGTGGATGCTAATGAGGCAGGTGGAGCAGTTGGTCACAGTGGGCAGATCCAAAATGCAGTTGTGACCCAGCTATTATCACTCTGAGCTATTGCTCTTTCATGGTGGAAATAAATAATAATTCTTAATAACGCTTCCTCCTACTGCATCACACTATAGCTACAAGAATCCAGAAAGAGAATGCAGATAATGTAGTATGTGATAAGTCCAACCGTGACATCCTGTTCATGTTGCTTAGTGTACAGCTGGGATTTTGCTGTGTGTGCAATTTTGGATCCCCATAAACCTTTATCCAGAACAAAGAAAATCGCTCGTCTTGTAAAAGGCTTGCCTTATAGGCTTGTGGACTTCACATTACTCACCAGAACCCATGTAGAAAAGCTGGGCATGATGGCATGTACTTATAATCGAGAGGCAGCGGCAGATAGATTTCTAGAGTTTTATGACCAGTCAGTCCTGTTGTGTGCCTGGCATGCTCTGGGGCCAGAGAGAGACCTTGCCTCAAATAACAAGGATGACAGAAAAGGAATAACGCCCAAAGTTGACCTCTGCTCTCTACACGCACGGGCACTTGTGCACACATTCGTACACACACAGCACTTTCCATACTACCTCGTGGAAGGTGGGACTTTATCAGGCTTGCTCTCCAAGGGTCCATTGGTAGTGGTTGCATTCCTAGGCACTCATTCATACCTAATGGATCATACCAACCTTTTGAAACAGACCAGAGGTTCTAGTACAAAGGAGAAAAGAGTAACTGAGTAAACGTTGTTCAGGGGTCTGGGTTTGAGGTCAAGCTGACTCCATTTTTTCTGTGTGGCTTTTGCTGTTGAACAAAAGCACCTTGTGTTACTGAAGCATTCAGCTTGCTTTTTCTCCCACCCTTCCATCTCTCTGCTTGCTCTTTTCCAGGCTCTGGAAAGTCCTTCTCCATGATGGGCCATGCTGAGCAGCTGGGCCTTATCCCAAGGCTCTGCTGTGCTCTGTTTAAAAGGATCTCCCTGGAGCAAAATGAGTCACAGACCTTTAAAGTCGAAGTATCATATATGGAAATTTATAATGAGAAGGTCCGGGACCTCTTGGACCCCAAAGGGTAAGTGGGTGCTTGAAAATCGATAGAATAGAGTTAAATGATCCTAAAATTAAAATTGCAAGGGTGTGTACATATTTGAGCCATTGGTCACTGCTCTGATGTCAGTTCATGTACTGAAGTGAGGAGCTTCCCAAAACTTTTCACCATGTCAGTTGTATGCAGTTTATCCTAAACTGCGTGTAAAGTTACTCACATCGCCATGTCAAAAGTTTTTTTTTTTTTTACTACTGGTATTATTTTTTGTCATCAGGGACAGTTCACTAAAATTAAGTTATAGGAGCTGGACAGATGGGTCAGTGGTTTAGAGCACTGGCTGCTCTTCCAGAGGACCCGGGTTCTAGTCCCAGCACCCACAAGGTGGCTAATAATTGTCTATAATTCCAATCCCAAGGGATCTGTTACCCTTTTCTGGCATCTGTGAGTACTGCACACATATGATGCACAGACACGCATTCGGGAGAAACACTCATACACATAAAATAAATAAAATAAAATGAAATAAATATGAATTATAGAGTTGAATGATGTGGTGTATGCCTATAATCCCAGCACTCAGAGGCTGAAGCAGGAGGATTACTGCCTGTTTGAGGCTGTCCTGGGCTGCATAGTGAATTCCAGGCCAGAGTTATGTAGTGAAACCCTGTCTCAAAGAAACAACAGAGCCGGGCGTTGGTGGCGCACGCCTTTAGTCCCAGCACTCGGGAGGCAGAGGCAGGTGGATCTCTGTGAGTTCGAGGTCAGCCTGGGCTACCAAGTGAGCTCCAGGAAAGGCGCAAAGCTACACAGAGAAACCCTGTCTCAAAAAAAAAAAAAAAAAAAAAAGAAACAACAGAAAATTGTGCTACTAATTACACATTGGTCCTTGCATTCATAATGGAAAACTGCAGCTCTGAATTGGAAATAAAGCGGCAGAAGGATCGCAGCCACCACTCCATCCCTGGTCATGTGTTGGGAGCATGTCGGGAGCTCTTTAAGAGTCTTGACTGGCTTGAGCTCCCACACCCATTCTAAACAACTTAGGAGATGCCAGTGGAACCCAGGCATCTGCATCTTTCAAAAACTAGGTGATGCTGGCTATGCTGGCGCACGCCTTTAATGCCAGCACTGGGGAGGCAGAGGTAGGCAGGTCTCTGAGTTTGGAGCCAGCCTGGGCTATAGAGCAAGTTTTAGGACAGCCGGGGCTACACAGAAAGACCGTGTTTTGAAAAATCTAAGCAAACAAAACAAAACAAAAAACTAGGTGATTAAAAACCAGATGAGTTTGATTCCAGGCAAAAGTTTGCTTTGATTTAAAAGTAATAGATTGTTGGGAAAAAATATGGAAAGGGCATATGTATCTTATGAACGAAAGAAATGAAGCTGACATTTAATCATACCACTCAAAAATAACCTTAGTTAACACCTGAGTGTGTCTCCCTGCTGTGTTTCAGATCTGTGCCATGTGTGGATATGCTCCCATCCTCGAGTATTTCACAAATGGCAGTCCAGTCCTGACTTTCCTATGTAACCTGATGACCACATCCCCAGACTAAATATGTTTCGGGTGTTTTAGCAGCTCTGTGAACTCTAATATTCCTGCCCACCTCCCACTCCTGTGGTCCCTAATGAAAGTAAGAGTTTTAACAATAATATTATAGACATCAAGAATGTCCCCCGGTCATCAAAAAGTTTGTGTTTAGTTGAGAGAGTCACTAACAGCTTATACATGAGAACATTTGTGAGGTCAAAAGAGTAACAAAACCAACCTCTGCCTACTGGTCACTTGTCTTAGAAAATGGAACCTGACCAGGAATTCTTAATCTTCCTATATGTCCCCCTAGACCCCTACTCTTTTCCCCACTGGTCCCCAAGGTATCCATGATTTTGTACAATTTTAACTTTGCATAAACCGCACCAGCATATATCCATTTCATTCATTTTTCTATATGGGACAATAATGTGATAGTTTTTAGTACTGTTTAATATCCACTGCATGATCAAACACAGTTTGTCCCTTTTCTCATCACTTACGTGGCATCACATTTCCTCGGGGCAGTGCTGCTCTGAGCATTCATACACAGGCCTCTTGGCACACAGATACAGGAGTTTCTAGAGGATTCATCTGCAGATAGGACTGTGAGTCACAAGATAAGGAGGCGCCTGTTTCATTAAATAGAGCCCCAGCGGCGTGCAGGAATTCCAGATATCAGCGTAAGGGCCCCTCGATAGTATGCTAGGTGACTTCTTGATATTGAGCTGCAGTTCAGCATCTGGTTGGTAAGGAGAATGAGCCCGCTGCTGGGCTGTATACATGACAGTAGCTGTCTTGAAGATCAGATTGGTTGGTCTCTGAGTCCAGCAGAGTTGCTATAGTTACCTCGAATTCTCATCCTTAAAAGTGAGATTAAAAGGGATAGCTGGAAAGTGCTTCAGAAACTTTGCCAAGACTTTCAGAAGCACCAGGGATTTCCCACACCTGAGAGACGCCAAGCATTAACTCTTTGAAAGATGATTAAATACCCCGTGCCATGAAAAAGACGGCACCCACACAACAGGAAAAATCTAATAGCTTCAAGTTTTAAATCTCATTTGTCTGATAAACGTCTCAAATGGATCCCAAATCAGAGGTAGCCATTTAAAATTCTCAAGAGCCCTAAAGGGGCAGTGAGATGGCTCATGGGATTTGCTGCTGGGCCCAACGATGTGAATTTGTTCCCAGGGTCCCATGTGGTAAAAGGGGAGAACTTACTTTTCTCTGACATCCATATATATACCATCTCAGACACATGAGTGCCCACACAGATGAGACACATACACACACATACATACACACACGCACGCACGCATGCACGCACACATTAATTAGCACCCCAAAATTGCCATTAGCAGAGCCAGTTCAAATATCAGACATCAGTGGCTGTAATTGTGTTATTACCTGACTTTCTGTATAAAATTGCCAACATATGGCCAACATAAATCAGTGAAACTTGAAAAAGTAAATGAAAGTTAAAAATATTTTATTATTATTCAGTATTTACTCAAAAAATTTAACCTTAAGAGAGAAAAAAATGAAGCTGGGTGGGGAGGAGTTGGGAGGAGTTGGGGAGGGGGAAGAATATAATCAAAGTGTTTTATTTAGAATTCTCATAATAAATAAGGACATTATCAAAAAGAATTTAAGATGTTCTTGAAGAATGTACGGGCTTATCCATCTCCTCACACAAGGGAGCCCAGCCTAGGTTTAGCTGCTCTGACTTCTCTTGGGATGAGAGAGAGAGACGTTTTAAAATAGTATTTTAAAATAGTATCGATGTTTGCAATCAGAGTCGAATGCGTTTCTCACATTGCTGTTTTGTTAGTTCATGTAAAGTGGCTATCAGAATACCTTCTAAAGACTAAAAACCCTTTTGAAACTGTAATCTGAATTTCCAAATGCTTAGGAGAAGGCAAAGCTTCCAGGTGTGTAAGAGTCGTTCAGTCTGGTTCTTCTCCCCCTCCAGGAGCAGGCAGTCTCTTAAAGTCCGAGAACACAAGGTCCTGGGGCCATATGTAGATGGTCTGTCACAGCTGGCTGTCACCAGCTTTGAGGTAAGAGTCGGAGTCGGGGGTTTTGTTTGTTTGTTTGTTTGTTTTTAACGTCATTAAAGAAGAAAAGGCAGCCGGGCGGTGGTGGCGCACGCCTTTAATCCCAGCACTCGGGAGGCAGAGCCGGGCGGATCTCTGTGAGTTCGAGGCCAGCCTGGGCTACCGAGTGAGTTCCAGGAAAGGCGCAAAGCTACACAGAGAAACCCTGTCTCGAAAAACCAAAAAAAAAAAAAAAAGAAGAAGAAAAGGCAATAAGTCAGAATAGGCAATGCTGAGCCTGTTTTTGTATGGATATGTGATGGCCATTCACAGTCTCAGGATACAGACCAGCACACCCAGGGAGACAAGTCCTTCAGTCACACTTCTGGAGTTCACAGTGAGGCCACAACATCCAGTGACCTCAGGTTGCTGAGTGTTTCCTTCTTGCCTCTGTTGAAACATCTCCCCAAGGTGGTCATTGACATCCTTCTGAAGAAATCTGGTAGTCTGTGCAGTATTTGGTAGTTAACTAATCCACTTCTTGTAGGCAGACCCTGCTTTGATTTCTAATACTCTTCATTCTGCTGGCTCCTGCTTTTCTGAATCACTCCTTTACCCAAGAATTGATCTGTGTTCCTCCCTGTCCTTGGCTTTTATACCCAGACATAATGCTCTGCTGTTATTTCTTCCTTCCTTCCTTCCTTCCTTCCTTCCTTCCTTCCTTCCTTCCTTCCTTCCTTCCTTCCTTCCTTCCTTCCTTCCTTCCTTCC
>CABHPQ010147090.1:14903-30537 GCA_902168405.1 Peromyscus aztecus
TCCTTCCTTCCTTCCTTCCTTCCGTCCTTCCTTCCTTCCTTCCTTCCATCCTTCCTTCCTTCCTTCCTTCCTTCCTTTCTTTTTTGTTGTTGTTTTGTTTTGTTTTTCTACACAGGGTTTCTCTGTGTAATAGCCCTGGCTGTCTTGGAACTCACTCTGTAGACCAGGCTGGCCTTGAACTCAACTCACAGAGATCCGCCTACCTTTGCCTCCCAAGTACTGGGATTAAAGGCATGTGCCGCCACAGCCCCTTTCTTCTGTTATTTCTATAGTCATTACCCTGGAAGTCTTATAGCACAGATTTCTAGTTCTTTTGCTGAAGAATGAATAAGAGAATGAATAAATAAACAAGCCCCTCTATTTGCTTACAATATATAAGAGACGTAGGAGACCCATTATCATCTGAGACTTAGTAAAGTAAGATGAAGATAGGATCAGCATCTAGCTATTTAAACAAAAACATATTGTGTTTCTCAAGTTAGATTTGGACTTATTCATTACTTTAAATGCACTGAGGTTCTGATGAGAAGAAACAGCCTTTCTGACGCAAAGGTGCCCGCCCAGTCAGCACTTTGACTAAGCCTGTTTTCCAGCTAATGGTGACGGAGCTCAGTGCCTGTCATCTTGTCACTTACTACTAACAGCCAGGAAACGCATCTGCACCTGAGTGCTGCCTCTCCCTAGATGCGGGGAATCTTAGATGACCTCTGTGAACTTCAGCGTCTTGGTGTGAGGAGAGTTTCTTCGTAGCATTCATTCAGCAAATGTTTTCTAAGAGCCCACGGGCTCCAAGTGTGTACTAGGAATGAGGCTACAAAGGTAACAGAGAAAGTTCCCTGCTCTTGCAGAGCCAGTTGTCCATAGAGGGAGACAGATAGCAGGGGACAGGCAGCCATA
Organism: Peromyscus aztecus; assembly: GCA_902168405.1. Classification (NCBI taxonomy): domain Eukaryota; kingdom Metazoa; phylum Chordata; class Mammalia; order Rodentia; family Cricetidae; genus Peromyscus; species Peromyscus aztecus. The sequence goes on from CABHPQ010147090.1 coordinate 15,801, forward strand.
CCTGGTGACAGGTATAGGAGAGTTGGGATTAAATGAGGTAACTACTGTTCTTGAGTGTGTGCAGTGCTCAGTAAGTGTCTGCTCTTCTGGAATGTATGAAGGAGCGAGTGGGATGTTAGCAGGGCAGTGAGCTAGGGCAGAGAAGGAGGAAGGCTCTGTGTGGGGAGGAGACGCAAGCCATGCTGTGTGGAAAAGAGCCTGGCTCTTTCTGTGGAAGGGGATGGCTGAGGCATGGTATCATACTGAACACACCCCTGGGGTGCAGGGTGTACCTCTGTGTTTTCTCATAGTGCTTTCTTGGTCTTTGCCTTTAGGACATCGAGTCATTGATGTCTGAGGGAAATAAGTCTCGGACGGTCGCTGCAACCAACATGAATGAAGAGAGCAGCCGCTCCCATGCTGTGTTCAACATCATCATCACACAGACGCTGTATGACCTGCAGTCTGGGGTGAGGGACAAGGCAGAACCTTTCGAGGTTGGGGAGCTCAGAGTATAAACAGGGGACGTGTTTCACAATTGGATTCAGAGCCTGAGAACTGTGTGTTATTGTCTTACCATTTGTGTTACTTAATTCACCTAAGTTGTTAGGCCTTCCTTTCATACTGGTGTTTTTTTAATTGGCGTTTTTAGGGCTGGGTTCAGTTGGTAGAGTACTTGCCTATCATGCATGAAGCCCTGGGTTCGATTCTCCAGTGCTGTATAAAACCTAGAAGTTCAAGGCCATCCTCCACTTCTTGAGACTCTGTATGGAAAAAAAAAAAATGGATTTTGTGTGTGTAAATATCCTAACTAGCATGATGACATCTCCATACAACTTTTTTTTTTTTTTTGGTTTTTCGAGGCAGGGTTTCTCTGTGTAGCTTTGCGCCTTTCCTGGAACTCACTTGGTAGCCCAGGCTGGCCTCGAACTCACAGAGATCCGCCTGCCTCTGCCTCCCAAGTGCTGGGATTAAAAGCGTGCGCCACCACCGCCTGGCCTCATACAACTTTTAAATATGTGTTCTTTCTTACTAAAATTTCCCTAAAAACAATCAAGTCTACTTCATGGCTACTGTGGAATGCTAAAAAAGAAACTACAACATTCAATCTAAAGCCCACATCTCAAAAAGGTAGAATTTGACCTGAATGCAAAGGAGCTTCATGTGCTCATGTTTCCTCCAAGGTGCATAAAACCTGGAAGTCTGGAAACTTTCTCCCCAGCTGCGGAGCAGAATGTTAGATTTCTGCACTGTTTGAAATTTCACTTAGGGGCTCGGAAGATGGCTTGGTGGGAAAAGCCCATGCCACACAAACATGGGGGCCAGAGTTTGGATCCCCGTAACCCATGTCAAGTCAAATGTGGTGGCGCACATCTGTTTTCCCAGCACTCCTATAATGATGTGAGAGGAGAGAGCAGAGGTGGGGGAATCCCAGAAGCCTGTGGACCAGCAAGCCTGGACCACTGAGGCTAACAAGGGTGAGCCTGCTTCAACAAGGTGGGATACACATGTGCCATTACAAACATGCAAAGTCAAAAGATTGAAAGTTTGCTTTCCTAGGAAGTGATTTGCTGGCCCACATAACTGTGATTAGTGTCCTGCGCGCTTTGTGGTGTTGTGGATCGCGGTGTTGATCCATACGTCAATATCCATGTGGCTTTCCTCCATGGCTGTTTCTCTCTTATTTCCTGCCTTTAGAACTCGGGGGAGAAAGTCAGTAAGGTGAGCCTGGTAGACCTGGCGGGGAGCGAGAGAGTGTCAAAGACAGGAGCTGCGGGCGAGCGACTGAAAGAAGGCAGCAACATTAACAAGTAAGGTGACTGGAGCGACTGGGGTGGCTTTGGGTCTGTTTGCTTTGAGTTTGGGGGACTCGTTGCCTGATGAGGATCCGGTGGTTCTAATGCAAGGTGGCTTAAAGTTTGTAGCTTTTGGCAAGCCAGATGGACAAACGGCAGTGTGCCATCGTTCCAGTGCGTGACATGTATTGCAGTAAAGTCATGTGGTACAGCCCAGCCGCCCCCCTGCCAAGTGGTACAGCGCCTGTGTGTATCATCATGTGGACAGCTGGGCCCCAGCTCAGGGTGGCTGTAGCAGTCCTTACTCTCACTGTCACTTTGACTGTAACTGGCTAAAGTGACTGCAGGGAGGGAACAGAAGATGTGGGCTCGCAGGTAACAGGCCGTCATGGTGGAAAGCATGAGGACAGGAGTAGTCAGTCCCCTGGCTGTGGCAATGGGAGCTGGCTCTCTTCAGGATGGGTAAATCAGGAAGCAAAGAGTGGACCAGAGGCAGAACACTGCCATAAACTCCCCAGGAGTCCACCTCCTAAAGCTTCCACAACCTCCCAACACAGCACCACTGGTTGGGGACCAAATGTGCAAGCACATTCAAGCCCTCATAGGGGTTCAGCTCAGGATCTTTCAGGTTTTCTGAGACAATGTGTAGTCTGAATCTGTACCTCCAGGCTGAGTAGATGATGGCAACCCACAGCTCACTGGAGGGACGCATCCAATACTTGACAGTGTGCTGGGCTGTTAAGCTGGGATGCTGGTTGGGGCAGGTGTGTTCACTGTATTCTTGGCTCAGCATTTCCGACTGAGGATAGCTCTTTTTCTGGTTTGTTTTTGTTGTTGTTGTTGTTTGTTTTGGTTTTTTCTTTTTTTGTTTTGTTTTGTTTTGTTCTCCAAGACAAGATTTCTTTATATAACAGTTCTGGCTGTCCTGGAACTCTCTCTATAGACCAGGCTGGCCTCAAACTCACAGAGATCTACTTGCCTCTGCCTCTGCTGGGATTAAAGGCATGAGCCACCACCACTACCTGGCCCAACTGAGGATAGCTTTATCTGGAGCGAGCCCCATTGTGAGTTAAGGAGGACCTGAAATACAATCTTGGGTAAACCTCAAGCCACAGTGTTGTAGGGCAGATCATTCACAGAAAAGCCTGCCTTAGATTCCTTTGTAAAGTTGATGCTGTTTACGTATGAGTGATGTAGACTAGTCTAACAGTTACTAAGTAGATACCACCCTGGAGTCTCCGTGTGTGTTGGGGTGTGTGTGTGTGTGTGTGTGTGTGTGTGTGTGTGTGTTGCTTTGCAAAGTCTGAGAGAGAGTATAGTGGTGGGAGACGGGTTGGAGTTTTCTAGAGAAACAAGGAACCTAGGAAGGAAGGACTCTGTCTGCAGGATCCTGATAGCTCCTGAATACAGGAGGAAGTCTCTTTGCTCTCTAAACTGAGAGGGAAGAGGTTTTTGTATCCAAAAGCATATTCAAGGACCAGGCTGTCCAAGGTTCATCCTGCATCCACTATTTAATAGATGTGTGTATCGTGGGCAAACGACTTTAGCCAGTCTGCCCCATTTTCCTCATCTAAAAAGGGGAGGTTGAAGAGCAGCTGCTTCCTCAGATTGCCGAAAATGAAACGCTGTCATGTATTTAGAACAATGCCTGGTGTGTGGTTTGTACTGAATAAATACTAATTACGTCAGTACTGCTTTTCTAATTAGCATAATTGCTATCATTATTCCAAGTCCTACAGAAAATAGTTTATAGTTGTTACCTCTCTGTGTTGATTAGTTGTAATTTGAGGTCTTGTCTTGAACAGAAGGTGACAAGCGGAAATACATTCAGGAGCATGTTCATGCAGCTTGACATTTTAACATCATATTGGCACAGAAAGTTAAAAAATGATACGTGAGGCATCACCCCCGTTTATCAGATGAAACAGCTGCACACACTGGGAAAGTCTCTCCTTTTTAGGGGGTTCGCCTCCCAGGCATCCTATCTGGGGCTCTGACAAGGAGGGGCTTTGTTATGTTCCATGACGGGGCATTGCAGGAGGCTGGGATGGACCTGGAGCTCTTCTTCCTAAGAGCCCAGAAAAGAGTAAGAAAACAGACAGGAACAGGATGGGGTGTGTGTGTGTGTGTGTGTGTGTGTGCGTGCGTGCGTGCGTGTGTGTGTGTGTGTGTGTGTGTGTGCGCGTGTGCGCGCGCACAGGTGACCTAGAAGGGTGCCCTGGAAGTTGAAATTATAGGCAGTTGTGAGCCACTGTGTGGGTGCTGGGAATCCACCCCTGCTCCTCTAGTGGAGCAGCCGATGTCTTGACCTCGGAGCCCTCTCTTCAGTCCTAACCCACCCTCAGCATTGTAAGATGGAGTTTGTGTCTTCCTCTGGCTGATGAGCAAACCCAGGGCAGACAGCAGTCAAGTAGTAAACCTGAGCTCACTGACCCCTAAGTGTGCTTCCTGAGGTTGACTGTGGGAAAGCTGTATGTTGTTTGCCTAGAATAGTCTGATTATTAGGATCTAGCAAGAATATGGGTGATTCTCCCTCATATTTGGATACTAAGTCATTTAGAAATCCTGGCTGGATTGCCCCAGGGCCATGTGGTAACATAGTCTAGATCCCCTAGCAACTTTTGTAGAATGACCTCTGAGTTCTGCTGGCATCCTACTCTTCCTAACTTGCACACCAAGGTCCCTGACAGATGGCGTGTGTAGGCCTTCCTGCTGCTGTGTGAGGTGGGACCTCTGTTTTCAGTGTTGTCTGTAGCTTTCTGAGTGCGTTCACTTGTGCCCTTTTGTACAGGGCACAGAACTGGTCATTTTGTGTCTGTTGATATAAAATAAACAGGTGGTTTAAAGACTCATAAACTGATGTTCAGAAATCTTGTCAAATGAAAGTCCATCAAGCGTGAGTTATGCGTGGACTCTGTGCCATCCCTACAGTGGGTGCTGGGAATGCAGAAGGACTTGACACACTGTGATAGTCAGAATAATACCAAATAGCTCCACACTGTCAATTCCAAAACCTGTGTGTGTGGTACAAGGCAAAGGGATTTGGCAGGTGTACTTAGGGTCGGGTCTTTGGGATGTAGAGATTATCCAGGCGGACCCTGTGTGTCAAAGGCTGCTTACAAATGAAAGAGGGATGCAGGTGAACCTGAGACCCAGCAAGGGGAACGAGAGACGTGACTTTGTCTCTGCTTGAAGGTGGAGGAAGGGACCATGAGTCAGGAATGAGGGTGGCCTGTAGAAGGTAGGAGAAAATAGAGCATGGAACCTCCCCCAAGGAATGCAGACCCAGCAACACCTTGGCTTTAGTCCAGTGGTAGGCCGTCTGGGTTTCTGATCTCCAGAGCTGTAAGATTATAAAGCTGTGTGGATTTAAGGCATGACATCTATGGTAATATGTGACAACAGGATGGTGACCTTTGAGGGAGCCTCTGGGTCCGGAGAGAAAGAGCATCACCACCCCAGAAGCAGAAGGCACAGGGGTTTTCTTGACTAGGTCAAATCAAGATCACTCCACTTTCGTGATGTAGCCTCCAGACTATTGCTCTATACTGTTTCTGCATCAATTGTCTTTATTTACATCATGGATGTTTTCATATTTATTATAGAGACTGTCCAGGATCCCTTCTGGGGTCCTGTAGTGTATAATGTAACAAATACAAAATTCTGAAAGACTCTGAATTTCAAGACACACATGCACTCCAGGATCTCAGATGAGAGATACAAACTTGAACTTTGCCGACCCATTTTAGCAAGTGTGTGATGATTAGGTGCTGATTAGAACACGGGCTAAGTACGTTGCATCCCTGGCCTTGGGAGATAGAGCGGGAATAGCTTTGGAGCTGATGTGTTGGTACATAGATTGCCATAGAAACATGTGAAGAACAGTGAGAAGCCAGCAGAGGTGAATGACAGTGGAGTGGGGGGTGGGGTCAAAATGGACTTCCCAGAGGAGACCCTGCAATTTCCTGGTTATCCAGACCAGCTCTGTGGCCTTCTCTCAGTTTCCTGCTCTGTAAAACGTGACTAAGGAAGCTGTCAGACATGCATCCTTACTGTGAACACTCAGCCAGCGGTTTTTCGTAAGGTGCTCAGTACAATGGCTGGCACACAGGAAGCTGAGCGTGTGCTAACAATGTTTAATAAGATGAAACTGTTCATAGTCCCACAAATGGCTTTCTGAGCCTGATGATCAGTGACCAGCCGGATGCTAAAGCTAAAGAAATCGCTGATGTGCTTCCTAAACACACTCTCAGCCTCCCGGCCAAGCTTCTTCACACACAGCATTAATAATCCTCTTAAGCGGGCCTGTCAGCAGCCTCAGGGGGACTTCAGCGTCTAACGGGCTGCAGATTCAGGGGCTTCACCTCTCCCAAAGCTCTTAAGTGCTTTAAAGTTTGAAGAATCAAGGCACCAAAGGCAGCATGTGGCTGCCCTGCCCAGGAATGAGCAGGATGTAGTTCATCTGTAGACATTATTCCCAGGGATCCAGGGTGAGAAGTTGTTCATCAGAATGCCAGCCTGCAACTCCACCTGTCTGAGAGAGTGGGATGGAGAAGCCATTTCCGACACAGCTGGACTCTGGCTGCCTCAGTTTCTCTACAAACTGATTTAGTTCATGGAACACCCTTTCTAAGGCTCCTAGACTCCATCCATGGTTCCCTCACCTTCTCTCAGCCTTGGCCACTCCCTAGAAGACAGTAGTGGCCACTTTAGGCATACTGTTCCTAGTCTGGTCTCCATCTCTTCTGTTGTGGTAAAGTCACCCCAGTTACTCAGGAGGCTAGGGTAGGAAGACACAAGTTCAAGGCTTGTGTGGACTACAGAGTAAGTTCAGAGCTAGCCTGGACAACTCGGGGAGACCCTGTCTTAGAAGAAAAAGAGAAAAAAGGCTCACCATGTGCAAGGCCCCCAGTTCAGTCCCCAGTTCTGCCAAAATAATTAATAATAATAATAAGTTCCATTAGAATTTCTAAAATTGGGTTCCACTCAAATACTCAAATATATTACTTGTATGATTAGGTCATAAATTTTTATAACTTACAAACTTAATAACCGTCTTTTCATTTTTCCCTCTTGGATACTTTTCCTGGTTCGTGTTTGTTTTGTTATGGGAGAGCTTGAGCCACAAGCTGGCTGCCCAGGAGTCTGAGCCTTTTCCTGACTGCCTGTCCTCTTAATGACTCCTCAGAATGACTGTTCCATAGTTGTTGTTATTTGTTTTTTTCTCTTTTGGGAGCCCGCCACCCAGTTCCCAAATAAATCACTCATGGAAGCTTATTCTTACTTATAAATGCCCAGACTTAGCTTGGCTTGTTTCTAGCCAGCTTTTTTTTTCCTTTTTTATTAAAAAATTTTCTATTCATTTTACATACCAACCACAGATCCCCTCCCCTCCCTCCTCCCAACCCCCAGCTTTCCCTCCCATCCCACCCCCATTCCCACCTCCTCCAAGGCAAGGCCTCCCGTGGAGAGTCAGCAGAACCTGATACACTCAGCTGAGGCAGGTCCAAGTCTCTGGACCAAGGCTGTGTAGGGTGTCCCACCATAGGCAGTGGGCTCCAAAAAGCCCACTCATGCCCTAGGGATTAATCCTGATCCCACTGCCAGGGGGGCCCTTAAGCAGTTCAAGCTACATAACTGTCTCTCCTATGCAGCTGGCCTAGTCCAGCCCCATGGATGCTCCACAGCTGTTGGTCCACAGTTCATGAGTTCCCACTAGCTTGGTTTGGTTGTCTCTGTACGTTTCCCCATCATGGTCTTGATGCCCCTTGCTCATAGAATCCCTCTTTTCTCTCTTCAGCTGGACTCCTGGAGCTCAGCCTGGTGCTTTAGCCAGCTTTTCTTAACTTTAATTATCCCTTATACTTTTTTCCTCTGGCTTTTTTCCTTTTCTTACTTCTGTAATCTTACTTTTACTCTGTGACTTGCTGTGTAGCTGGGTGGCTGGCCCCTGGAATCCTCCTCCTTCTCTGGCTACTTCCTCTTTCCTCCCAGATTTCTCCTTCCATGTATTCTCTCTGCCTGCCAGCCATGCCTGTTTCTCTCTCCTGCCTTGATATTGGCCATTCAGTTCTTTATTTGACCATCAGGTGTTTTAGACAAGCACAGTAACACAGCTTCACAGAGTTAAATAAACAAAAAATGCAACATAAACAAAAGTAACACACCTTAAAATAATATTCTACAACACATAGTACATGTTGAGTTCCTTGGCTGATTCCCATGTGGTTTTAAAGGATTGGCTTCCGTGATGGCTCTCAGTTGGTCACTATCAACTTCAAAATGGACAGCGTGAGTGGAACCTGCAGCAGGGAAGGTGTGAGTGGCTACCTCTTCTCTCATTCCTCTGGGCTTCCCACTCACAGGCAGATTCTTGGGATAACTGTTCAACTTCTGGAGGGCTCTTCATGTTCAAGGCCCTTGTTTCCTTTGCAAAGCTTTTGAAAACTTTCTTTTTATTTATTCTTTGTGGCTTTGACATCATGCATCTCCATCCCATTCATCTCCCCGTCCCTCGTATCCACCCTCTGCCCTTGCAACTCCCTCCCCCAAGTAGAATAAAATGTAAGAGATAAAAAGGGAAAAGCTCCTTATGGAAGCTGTGGTGTGACACAGTGAGTCATCTTTGCAAAAGTTTCGACCTACCATTGCACTTAGCTCCTTAGCAGTTCCTGGGCCAGGTGCTCTGTTGATGCTGTGCACTGTCTCTACCGCAGTTCCACTCATTTTGAGCTTGTATAAGAAAATCCTCCAATTTGCTTTTTGTCTGACACCATTTCCAAGGTGTAAAATAAGTATAAAATTAATAGCAAGAAATAAGTAATCAGAGAAGAAGAAATGCCCATTAAGATGATGAGTAACATAAACACGTTCCCTAAGAATGTATTCCATATCAAAACCAGATTTCAACAATGCAGAAATCTACTTGCTAGGGACGAATTCCAGTGATTAAAGTTTTAAGGTATAGCAAGAAGAAAAAAATGAAATCACAACTCAGAGTCTTCCCTTCATCCATTAAATTTACTACAGCAACCTTCTTTATTCTGCTTTTGGTCCAAAAACCTTTTTTTTTAATTTATGCATCTCTGTCTGTGTCTGTGCACCATCCTGTGCGTGCAGTTGCCCACAGAGGCCAGGAGAGGGCTTGGTTGTGAGTCTCGGCTGGTGGTGCTGGGGATCTGGTGGTACTGGGGATTCTTTGCAGGAGCAGCAAGTGCTTAACCATCACATGATCTCTGGAGCCCCTATTTGTTTCCTTTTGGACCCCAGCTTCTCCATTATTATATATTAGGTGGGTTTTTAATTTTTCCTCCTGTAAGTAGCAAGGTTTGAGGGGAGACTGTGGGTGGAACTCAAGAAGAACAAACAGCTCATGAAGCCCTCATTCATCCCCCAGTGCCACCAAAACCTCAATGGAAACAAAGCCAGGGCTGTTTATACATGCTGTCCCAACCAAGGTTCTTCCTTCCTCTGCAGCCAGCCCCTCCCACTTCCCCGTCCTGCTCAAGAGCTGGTAAAGAGATCTAAAGATTAGGAGTTTCCTGACCAGGAGACAGGTAGAATTAAAAAGAGCTCTAGAATAAGTGTTCAACCTCTGACCTTGAGGAGCAACTGTCGCCCCTTACCCCGTCCCCAGCGCTGCCTTTGGCTGCCAGCTTGAGACAGTGCTCGTTCAAACCACCACATGAGTTAAACACCAAAGCATTGCCCGTGTTTCTCAGAAAGCAGCTTGTATCAGATCGCCAGGAAAGCTCGTCAAACGCAGGTGGTTAGGTCCTGCTGGAGTCCACCCTCCAGCAGCTTGTGGTGGGCCCTGAGTCTACATTTCTGGCAAGTTCCCAAAGATGATGATGGTTGAGGTCTCAGGAGTGTGCTTTGTAATGATGAGCCTAGACAGCTGACTGTGGATAGCCTTGGGTATTGTCAACTGCAAGGAGTCATAATTGTGTGTGTGTGTGTGTGTGAGAGAGAGAGAGAGAGAGAAAGAGAGAGAGAGAGACAGACAGACAGACAGACAGATAGACAGACAGACAGACCCTGAGAGACCGTTGTCTGGTTTAGTAGTTCTGAGAGGCTTCTGCAATTGTCTTAAGAGTCCTTGAGTATTATACATGCGCCTCTGAGTAGCCAAGTCTGAAAGCGAAGCCTGGTGCTGTCCTCTGCTTGTGCAAGTCTTCGCCTTTGTGAAACTATGTTAAGCCTACACTGAATCACGTCACCAGCTTTAAACACTAAGTTACGGGGAGGGGTGGGGGAGGGTCCTACAAGGTGCAAAAGCAGAGACCAGAATGGTCCAAATTTGACCTGAAGATTAAGTAACCCAGACTTCAATGTTTGGAGTGAATTAGTACTTTCTAGTATGATTTTATAAATGCATGTACATTTTATAAATTCTGCAATTAAGCATAATATTTTCTTATGGAAATTCTAATTCATTATTTTAGGCTAATGGGTTGCTTTTTTTCTTTGTTCTTGGCTTCGAGGAAAATTATTGGAGACATAACGAACTGTCGACTGTCTGCATATTTTATTCTCATTTTCTAGAAAGATGGTTATTTTCTAAAAACAAACATCCCGCATAGCTTAATCTCATTCCTCTTGTGGCAGATCGCTTACAACGCTGGGGTTGGTTATATCGTCACTCGCTGACCAGGCTGCTGGCAAAGGCAAAAACAAATTCGTGCCCTACCGAGATTCAGTCCTCACTTGGCTTCTTAAGGTAATTTGTTGACCTGGGATGCGTTTTTATCGAAACCTTGCTGTTTCTGATGTGAAAGCTGTGAAAGAAGTGTGCAAAGCTACCGAAGTGCACACAATACTGTTGTCCTAATTCTTCGTGATGCACAAAGAACACAGTTTTGTAGGGAGTATGGGGATGGCTAAGCAGGTAAGATCGTTTGCTTGAGTACGCATGAGTACCTGAGTTCAAATCCCCAGCACCCATGTGAAAAGTTGAGTGTGGAGATGGGTGGAACTTGTTGACCAACCAGCCTAGCTTAAACAGCTGGCTTCCAGTTCAGTGAGAGACAAGTAAAAGTGACAGAGAAAGACAGCTGACATCTTCCTCTTTCCTCTTCATGTACATGCCCATGCACACGCACTTGTACACTCATGTGCCACATAACAGCATACATACACAAATTAACTCTACTTAATATTTTTATTCTGTTACAAGGTCCTTTGTCAGATACTATTTATTGATACAAATATAGACAGACCACGTTACTCTTTTTATAAAATTATGTGCAATGTATTAACACATCTTCACCTTGCATTCTTTTTTGCACGAACAACAAAGTCACATGTGGATATTTCCTCTCTTGCCATGTCTGTCATGAAGTGGTCTTCAACAAGGTGCCATCTGAAATTCTTTACAGGACAATTTAGGAGGGAACAGCCAGACCTCTATGATCGCCACCATCAGTCCAGCCGCAGACAACTACGAGGAGACACTGTCCACACTGAGATATGCAGATCGAGCCAAGAGGATCGTGAACCACGCTGTGGTGAACGAGGACCCCAACGCCAAAGTCATCCGAGAGCTGCGAGAGGAGGTGGAGAAGCTGAAAGAGCAGCTCTCGCAGGCTGAGGTAATGTCAGTCTGCCGTGCCCTGTTCCTGAAGTCCCTTGACTTGGGTGTCTGATGGGTGAGGGCACTCCGGCTTACATCCCTAGGTTATATCTGTGTGACTCAATCTTTCAGTGTGTGCTGGCATCTGCTCTGGGGGCTAAGGAGCATTGTGAAGAACGTGACTAATATGGATTTATGCCCTAGCAGTTGGCTGACAAGAGGGAAGTGAGGTCATTCCTGTCACTACCTAATTGTTCGCTTCAGTCCGTCACTTGGCCCTTGAACTTCCAATGGGAAATCCTAAGAACAGTGTGTGTGTGTTTTTAATTAACATTGTAGATTGTTTCCATGAGGCTTTTGTAGATGCTGGGTAACCTTTCCTGGTTCTTGGAGATCGGGTCTTGTTGTTGGATGGGTTCCTAATTGATTACTGTAGCTACAGGATATTTATGGATGACATTATTGATTTCTGTCTTACTGACAAACAAATCTGCTTAAATAATCTTTTTCCTACTTTGATATTTCAGAGATAAACTTTAGCATTTTTTTCAGTCGTTAAATGAAACACCCATTAGCTATTATTGCTTTTTCTTTAAAGAGCAACAACCATGTCCTCTTCCTTTACTTTGATTAGTGGAATTCCAAGGCCCACGCTGACAGTGCATGACTTAATTGCTTCGGAAAGACTATTAATACTTGCCGAGGGAGAACATAAGGATGCCGAGATGTAGCCCATAACTATATAGAACATGCCTACAGCTGCATACCAAATGTGCAGGGTCTTATGTTCAAACTCCAATGCCCTGAACAAGAATACCATTATATATGTACTGTACATAATGCTAGAAAGATTGTGAAAGCTGATGTCTCTGATTTCATTTTTAAAGGCCATGAAGGCCCCCGAGCTGAAGGAGAAGCTTGAAGAGTCTGAAAAACTGATAAAGGAGCTAACAGTGACGTGGGAAGAGAAGCTGAGGAAGACGGAAGCGATCGCACAGGTGGGCTGATGAGTTATCCTGAGACACCAAGGTCTCCTTTCCACCTGGTGTCCCGGACGGACAGACACCTGCCTCCCCCAGAACCCTCCCGGGCCTCCTTCTCTCTGCTGAGCTCATTGGAAAGCAAGCTTTGAGTCTCTCTCCAGTCTGCATATGGTCCTGTGCTGCTGGAATACTCCATTGAATAAGCAAGGCTGGAGGAATGTCTTTCCCACTTTGTGTTCCTCATAGGAACAAAGGTCCACACTGGGATTTGGTGGTTTTTTGTTTGTTTTTTTTTTTTTTTTCAGATCACTTGGCAAAGTATGGCATTGAAAGCTCTGATTGTCAGGCAGTTTTAAGACATACAAGACAATAGTTTTCCACCATTTGATTCCTTGTGCTTATTAGAAGATTCCATATGAGCGTTTAGTGAAATGGAATATGTGATGGGGGTAATACAGCAGGGGTGTGTGTTCGGGGTCCCCCACAGTGCATGTCATGAGCTTTTGACTTCTGTTGACACTGTCACAAGCTACCACTTGTCTACTCTCACAAGAAGATAAGCTTTCATGAGAGGAGGACTTTTGTTTTATTAGCTGTTATGTTCCCAGCCATAGATCAGTACCCACCACATTCCAGACTATTGCGTAAGTCTTACGTGGACAGGTGGACTCAAGGCCCATCATTACGCGGTCTCTACCTGTTCTTCCAACCCCAATCTCCTACGGCTTTCCCCATTTGCTTGCAGTTCTTGTCTCCTGAAATCATCCTCTGTGCCCAGAATCTGACTGTGCTTTCCTGTGACCACTACTCAAACAGCTGATCTTGCTTCTTGCTATGGAACTTCATTTAATGCTCCAAGAATTATCTCACACATATTCTGAGCCCATCCTGTTCTCTAACTTTCCATCATGATGCCTCTCCTCGGAAACCATGCAGCCCTTTGCAGCCCTCCACGGCACACTGCTCTTCTTTTGCATTCTAGTTATGTGATCTTGTCCTCTTCTCCAGATTTTTAGTTTGAGAGTTGATACTGTGTGTGATTCACCCTGGGTGCCCTGTGACACTGTCGTGTCCTATACTATAGGCGCTTAGCAAACTTAGTTAAGCTGAGTAGAATGTGTCATCCCTTGGCATTGTCCCCAGAAACAGTGACTTATTCTTTCCATGGATACATCTTGTGAATTGAACAACAAATGGTCTCTGCTTTTGTCTGTTCCTGTGACCAGGAGAGACAGCGGCAGCTGGAGAGCATGGGGATCTCCCTGGAGACCTCCGGGATCAAGGTGGGGGATGACAAGTGCTACCTCGTCAACCTGAACGCAGACCCTGCCCTCAACGAGCTTCTGGTTTACTATTTAAAGGTGAGAAGGTGTGTGCCTGAGCAACAGACCACTGCGATCCTGCAGCCTCCCCACATCACCTGGATGCCTGGTCCCATGATTTTTCTTTCTGTATCCAGCTTTACCCTGAGTAGAAGTAAGACCATGGATGGTGCAGTCCCTCACCCCTGATCACAAGAAACAACTTTTGTTTCACCAGATACCCTTGAGTACAGGCTGCAGAGAGACATAAATGGACAACTTGGGGTACACCTGTTGTACCCCAAGTGTAAGGTGGCAGAGTTCCGAGGTGTCAGGGATCCAAAAAGCCATGGAGATTTTTCATTGTAACTCTAAGGAGGTCCCAAATCCCACACAAGCCTAGAGAGACTCTGGGTTAGATTCAAGAGCAAAGTCTGTCTCAGCTCTGACCCCATTATCAGGAAAGGACTTTTGTGCTATGCTTCTTCACATATGGCCTTTTAGCATTGGCACTGTGGCCTCAGTGTGCACTGACCATGCTGGGGACATCTCTGCAGTGGATTTCCAGACTTCCTGGCATTAGATCCCGTGTACATTCTTGAAGAGTATCAAGGACTCCAGTGCACTTTTGTGTGCCTAGGTTACAGCCATCTGTATGTAGGGCATTAAGACTGGGGTGCTGGAACATGAACACACAGCTGTCAGCTCTCAGAGCTCCCTCACCACTGACCAGGCACCTGCAAAAACCTTGCCATTCATGCATGATAAAATGAGAAGGCGGGGAGAAATAACGTTTGATGTTTTTCCTAAGTACTCCTGACCTCATGGGTCTCCTGAAATGCCAGATGTCAAGGGTTCTTTGGCTACATAGGTAGAACTACTGGACAACTTTATTAAGTAAGAAATGGAACATCAGAACCAGGTGTGGTAGCACATACCTATAATCTCAATATTTGGGAAGTGTAGGCCAGAAGGATTGGGAGTTCAGGATGATACTCTACTACTTAGCAAGTTCAAGGCCACCCTAGGCTATGTGGGACCCTATCCCAAAGGGGGAGGAAGAGAGAGAGAGAGAGAGAGAGAGAGAGAGAGAGAGAGAGAGAGAGA
>CABHPQ010147091.1:0-15509 GCA_902168405.1 Peromyscus aztecus
CTCCTCATTTCCACTTTCAGGTCACATGTGACTGTTGCTCCCTCCTGACACCTTTTGCTCCCCTCTCATAGTCTCCTATCTAATTACAGAGTCTGCTTTTGTTCTTACAACCTCTCAGTTACATACGTACAAATATAGAAGTCGGGATCCACATAGAAAAGAGAATATGTGATTGCATTTTGTCCTTCCGAGGTGGGTAACCTCTCTTAATGTAAGACTCTCCAGTTTTATCTCTTTTCCTGCCAATTTCCCCTTTCTTTTTTAACAGCTGAATAAAGTTCCATTGTGTATGTAAGTGTGTGGCCACTTTGCAGTCTTCTATTGGTGGACATGTAGGCTGGTTCCATTTCCTTGGGTAGCGCAACAGTAAACATGGAGACACATGTGTCTCTGATGTCCTTCCGGTATGTATATGCTCAGGAGTGGTGTAGCTGGGTCATATTGTAGTTCCACGTTTAATTTTTGAAGAGCCTCCATGCCTATTTCTGTGGTGTTTAGAGTAGTTTACACCCCCCACCAGCTATTCCTCTTTATCCACATCTCCACCAACACTTGTCATTTGCTTCCCTGACCATAAGCATTCTGGCTGGGGTGAGAGACAATCACAAAGATTTTTCCTTTGTTTTTAATGAAAATAATTTAAAATATATCTAATACTTTTCATACAATGAATTTCAGTCATATTATTTTTCCTCCCCTACCTTCTCCCAGATCCTCCCCTTTCTACCCAACCAACTTCAGATTCTTTCTCTTAAATAGATTAAAACACCGCCTCCTCAAAGCTCCCCGCCACAAACCAAAACCAAAAAAGCACAAAAATACAAAAATAAAGCCCAAAGACCACATGGCTTCCATTTTGTGTTGACCAGCTATTCTGGATGTGATTGATATACCCAGAATGACTCCATTGAAGAAAATGGATGTCTCCTCTTCCGGCAGCTGACAGTTATGAAAAGCTTCTTGGTTAGAAGTGGATAGTTATCCTCTTGGTTTTGGTTGTTTGTTGGTAAACCAAATCTACAACCTTTGGCTAAGTGCATTTTATACCTGGTTTATACCACCACCAAATTATAATATCATTAGTATGAAAGCACTTGAGATTTGTTATCCTACATTTTATGTTATAACAATGTTTGCACTTTTCATATCAATTACTTGTCCCCATAAAACACAGGAGAGTCCTTTCTTTTGGATAAAATTGCTGGATTTCCTTCTATGGCTACTGTGGGGACGAAGTCTTTCTTCTAGATTCTGTTTAGAATTTCTAGAACAAGTTATTTCTCTCCAGCTTCTCCTATTTTTCAGTGTCATTGGGGCCACCAGGATTCACTATACCAACTCTGGTCTCAAGGAACCTGCATTGCCAAAGGAGTTTGGCTTTGAAAGGGAATCAGCAGAGGGATGTCTCAGAGTTAAGGACCTGGGGAGATCATTTTGTCATCTTTTGTTTGTTTCTAAAGTAAGAGAGACCTCACAGAGAAGTCGTCAGTAAAGGTCTGTTGCCGAAAAGGAGATGCCTTTATCCTACTTGTCCCCAGCGATCACCGGTCCAAGTGACAGAGAAGAAGGGAAAGATGGTAGAATTTATAGCACACTCTTGGAGTCTAAATTAGGTAAATAAATACATAAGCAACTCATGATTGATAGTGGGCCTGGGAGAAGCAGTTTTGAAAGCAGTGGAGAAATTTCAAGAGTCTCTGCTTTGGAGGGTTGATAGGTTTTGAACTCAGGTTTCATATTTCAATCACCCGCGGCTTCTACAAACACCTGATGTCAAGGCCTCTCTTTTGATTATTTGAATCTCTGCAAGGTAGGACCTAAGCACAGTAGTTTTTAGAAACTTCAGAAATCTTATAGTATAGTCAGGACAGATAATCTAGTAACGTGACGTCATTCTTGGATGGCTAGGATGACGGCTCTTCATTTCACACCAAGTAAGCTACAGTTTTCAGTGAGGGGACCAAGCTCTGTTTTAAATAGCTCTCTGGTGGTTCCAGCAGGTAGTTCCGAGCAGTTTCCTAACCAGGGTTAGGAAAGAGCTGAGATGGTTGGAGATGGAGGGCTGTGCCTCTAAGCTCAGGGTGTCCTTTATGCTCTCTGGTCAGGTCTTGCTTGTTCTCTACTTCTGTGATGTTAATGCTTAACCTCTTTTCTAGATTTCCATAATACCTCCATACCCAGTGAATAGTACTCCAGATTACTGTAAGTTTTCAGACTGGCCCAATACAGTTCGATGCCTAAGTCTGCCTTAAAAAATGCAGGCTGAGCCGGGCGGTGATGGCGCACACCTTTAATCCCAGCACTTGGAAGGCAGAGCCAGGCGGATCTCTGTGAGTTTGAGGCCAGCCTGGGCTACCAAGTGAGTTCTAGGAAAGGTGCAAAGCTACACAGAGAAACCCTGTCTCGAAAAAAAAAAAACAAAACAAAACAAACAAAAAAAAAAAATGCAGGCTGAACCAGTCTCTACTCATAGCTCATCTACGAAACTGTGGAGAGAGATTAAACTCTTGCTACTAATGGTCCCATATTCTTTACATGTATGTGTGTGCACATGCATGTGTGTACCCATGTACTGTGTGACGTTCAGAGGACAACCCCAGGTACTATTCTGCAGGTGTCATCTACCACTCTTTAAGACAGGCTCTCTCACCGGCCTGGAGCTTGGCAAGTTAAGCTTGCTTCTCGGAGAGCCCTGCAGATCTGCCTGTCTCCTCAGAGCTGGGATTATAAACATGTAGCACTGTGCGTAGTCTTTTGTTGTTTTGTTTTTTAAATAGGGATGTGGGTATCGAACTTACGTCCTTGTGCTTTCAAGTCAAACAATTTACTAGCTGAGCTATCTTTCCAGCTCTCATCCTAGGTCCTTAAAAGTTTATTCTTACGGAGCTTAGCCCGAGGAAATGAGCCCTGACTTACTTTGTTAACACTTGACCCACAATTTCAAGTTATTTGTAGGTTAAAAGAAAACCATTACTGTTCAATTTCAGTACTCTGCAACAAGTCAATTTGTTTCTCACTCAAGTGTGCATGACAGTTCTATTGCCTACCTCAGTGGATGTCAGCACTATCTAAGAATGAAACCTCTCTGTTTCACTCTATATTGAAAATGAACCCACTAGCCTTGTGTGGTTTTTGCTCTTTGGAGGCTCACTGGTTGGAAAGATCATTATATTCAACCATTCCTCAGATTCTATCAGTTCTACTTCATTTTGTCCCATTCTCTTTGCTTCATCCTGACCGCTGTGACAATATTCAAGCTGCCCTGTAGCGCATCAGTCCTCACCCTTGTCCATGAACCTCTTGTCACACCCCACTTGGTCCTTCCTCCCTCCTCCCCTAATTCATCCTTCTCACTCCTGCCTACTGGCCTATCTTAAAGGAGATGCAGTCTTATTACTGTCCTGCTCAGAATCTTAATGGCTGCCTACAGCTTCAAAAGTGAAATCTGCAAGGCATGAAACTGTCCCTGTCTACCTTCTCCGTTTTATTCCTGCTACCATCTTTACACTCCGGAAAGAATGAGCTAGTTGGCAGGTTCCAGAACAGCCCGTGGTATTTGTATTTATTTACTTTTCACTAATTGGTGCCATATTTTCGTGAACTCCTCAGGAAGTCTGTCCTTCAGGTCCCAGGCAGCAGCTTCTCTCTGAAGTCTGCCCTACCTTTGTTAATACCACCAAGGCTCATCAGAGTGTCCTCCCAGTTAGACAGTTTTCTTCACATCACTAATTATATGCATCTAACCTCAATATACTCTGCTTCTTGAACCTTGGAAACATGAAGCTCCGAACGATGTTCACTCTATGATTTGAATCTGCTGAGAGAAAAGTATAGTGACAACTGGAAATGGAATGTACACAGTACCTTTATTACTGGTGTAAACTCAGATAAGACTAGTGAGGTCAAGGGATAATTAATTCTCCATGACCAATTATCTTGTAATCTAAGTTCCAACATTGTATAGTCATTTTTATTTTGTAAAATAACAATGAAGTATCTTGTAGCTAAATGAGTGTGCACATTTTGATATGAAAATGCTTTCTTGTCTCAGCATTGATCTTTTTTTTTTTTAAAGAGGAACAGCTTTATTGAGATATCATCCATGAATCACAGAATTCACTTACTTAAAGTGTATAATCTAGTGATTCATAGTATATTCACAATGTTCTGCCACCATCACCATCAATTCTAGGTTCTTTTCATCACATATGAACCAGGAACTAGAGCTGGTTAAGCTTTTAGGCTTTTAGCAGCAGTTCAGCTGAGATCCATTCAGATGAGGACTCAGAGGCTTTCAATCTGAGGAAACAGGATCAGCTGAGGAATTGGTGATTGGAGGTGGCTGAGGCTGGTTCTGTCTCTCTGATCTTTCAGCTTTCACCCCAATACCTGGCTCTGGGTTTATTTTTATTAATAAGACCTTTTAGGATTCGTGGTACACCCCCCATGGGAGTAGGATATATATATATATATATATATATATGGTTTGTATAGGCCTATCTCGACTAATCTTCACAACATGACAGAGATCATCTTCTTTCTGTGAATGAGGGTGTTCCAGAGCAATAATTGTCATCTCAAGATCTTCTGAGGACTGAGGATGTCCTGGCATTTTCAAGATGTAAATACATCTTCGCTGCTTTAGATTTTCTTATAGTTTCCAAGTGTGTTTCTTTCATGTACATAAAAGCTCTCTTTTGCCTCTTGTGAAATGCCAGATTCTGAGTTAACAGGTTTCAGATGGAGCTGGGATTTTTCTGAGGCTTTGTTGATTTTATTTAACAACAACCTTTGTTTCCTGTAAGTGTAGGGACCATGGATCCTTCAAAATGTTACCATAATTCTGCATACATAATATCAGAGAATAATATAGTTTATTTACTAATTCTAGGTCCCTAGGCTTATGCTCCATTTATTTTATTTTATTTTGGATTTTTTGAGACAGGGTTTCTCTGTGTAACAGCCCTAGCTGTCCTGGAACAAGCTCTGTAGACCAGGCTGGCCTTGAACTCACAGAGATCCACCTGCCCCTGCCTCCCGAGTGCTGGGATTAAAGGCGTGTGCTGCTACCGCCTGGCTCTTATGTCCCAGTTTTATGTGTATTTCCTCCTTTATTTCTTCTTGAAACTCTGTAGAGTTCTTATAATTTTGCAAATATACAAGCTGGGCTACAGTGAATATTAATTAAATAGAATAATTCACTTCCCATGACACTGGGATTGGAATCCAGGGTTAATTCCCCAGTCCATATTCTTTCTGACACATCACATTATTCTCTATTATGGAGATACTTAATCATCTAACAGGTAAATAAATCCCATTGGATAATTATTACTTGAGCCCGAATTGTGTGAGAGATTTTACTTTCACTTTGTTGTATCCATGTTTAATGGCAGGAACCTCTGCATTCGGACACCAGAAAAAAACTATCAGAAAATCATCGGCTCTAATTACAACTATGTTTTGGTCAGTTTGGTCCTGGGTGTCAGCATGTTTCAGCTGAACATGTCAGCAGCCTGATGAGGCTGTATATAGGGCTGACAGGGTCACTGTGAGTGTATTTTTCCATGCACGAGTTGCCACATAGCTGTCTGGTCTTCATCATCACTTGCTTACTTTCTTCTTTGACTTCTGGCTTTCTGTCAGCTCATACCAAATGACCCTGACCTGGTGGTTACATATTTATTCTGAGGAGGGAGTTGGTATAAGTTGGTTGAAAATTCAACATGTTTTTGCTGTTTGGAACCTGTCTCATGCCAATGTTACCTATAAGAGAAAAGATACTTAGGTCAGGATAGACTGTAATGAACCTTGAACCTTGCTGTTTCCTGATCCTAATTTATCCATTACTTTCAAGTGAAATGTGGAAGCTGACGGCACAGATAAAATTTTAGGAGATGAATACACACCCTTTCTTACTTTCCCTGTTTCCTCCAAGGTTCTTGGTACCACTGGATATAAGAGTGGTTCAGGCTTCCCATGGCTTTTTTGGTTAGAAGCTTCCAACCTTCTGGACTTCTTATTAGGCGTCCTCTTCATCAAGAAAACTTTTGCACGCTCAGCGGGAGTGTATCCACACGAAAGCAGTGAGTCATCACCAGGACTTTCTGATAAACGATACAATCCAACAATCAGAATGATTCTTTTATTTTAGTGAGAAAATATACTTTTTCATACAATATACTCTGATTCTGGTTTCCCTTGCTCCTCCCACTTCCTCCACACTTCCCCTCCCATCCAGAGCCACCCCCTCTCTGTCTTATTAGAACACATGCATCTAAAGGATAATAATAAAATAAAATACAGAGAAACCCAAAAACAAATAAATAGGAATAGGACAAAACAAATAGAAGGAAAAGAGGCACAGAAACTGATAGAGACACAGAAACACACTAGTTTGCACACCCTGGACTCCCAGAAAAATACAAAACCAGAATCCATAATATATATGCAAAGGACTTATAGAGTAAAAAAAAATAAAAATAGAGATAAAATAAAAATAAAATTTGAAAAAGGAATAAAGAAAAGGAAAAGAAAAAAGACAAAAGCCTGGACATGACATTATGAGAAAAGGAACCTTCATTGATGCCACTGAGATCATTTTCTGTTGGCCATCTCCTGCTGGGCATGTGGACTACCCTTAAGAGTAGTTTGTTTCCACAAACCATTAGTTTGTGGCATTTGCAAGTGGTTATCAACTGGAGATTGCTTCTTGGTTAGGGACTGGGGCATTTGCAAGTAGTTATCAACTAGAGATTGCTTCTTGGTTAGGGATTGGGGCATTTGTCCACTTTTCCTTCCAGCTTTAGGTCCCCGTCTGGGACAGACCCGTGCAGGTTCTGGGCATGCTGCCTCATGCTGTAAGTCCATATGTGTCTGCCTTGGTTGTCTATTTAGAAGTCCTTTTTTTCCTTAGTGTTCTCCATTCCCTCTGACTTTTACACTTTTTCTGCCTCCTCTTCTTTAGGGTTCTCTACTTTGGGATGTCTTTCTGTACGCTGTGAATATGTGTTGCTCTGTTTGGTTGATAAATAAAGCCGTTTGGCCTATGGCAGGGCAGGATGGAGCCAGGTGGGAAAATCAAAGGGAGAGAGTTAAAGGAGAAGGGAGAAGGGAGGAGACATGAGCCAGCCGCCCAAAGAGCAACATGTAATGGGACGCAGGTAAAGCCATGGAACATGTGGTGATACATAGATTAATAGTTATGGTTAATTTAAGATATAAGAGCTAGCTAGCAAGAGGTCTACCATAGACTATACAGTTTGTAAATAATATAAGCCTCTGTATGTTTACTTGGGTCTGAGAGACTACAGGACTGGGTGGGACACAGAAAAACTTCCAGCTACAGTTCTCTGGGTCCTTAGGGGAGGGATTTGATTAAATAGCCCATTTAGGAATGAATGTTCCAAGGTCTCTCACTTTTTGCATATTGTTTGGTTGTGGGTCTCTGTATTTGGTCCCTCTGCTGCAAGAGGAAGCTTCTCTGATGATGGCTGAACAAGGCACTTACCTATGAGTATAGCAGAATGTCATTAGGAGCCTCATATTGGTATGTTCTACTAAGAACAATAGTATTTAGTTTTTCCCTAGGTCCCTGGGCTATCTAGTCTCAGGTTCTTGGTCACCCAAACAGTGTCAGGTATGGGTTCTATTGCATGGAGTGGGTCTTAACTCAAATCAGATATTGCTTGGTTATATCCACAAGCTTTGTGAAACTATTTCACTAGCCTATCTTGTAGGCAGGACATAATTGTAGATTGAAGGGTTTGTAGCTGGGTTGGTATTTACATTTCTCCTTTGGTAGTGTGCAGAGTACCTTCCTCTACCAAGAACACTAGCCGTAGGGGTGAGGGCTCTAGGTAGGCACCAGCTTCACTTCTCCAGTTCAGTGAGTTGTGCAGATGTTGTCTTCAGCAATGGGACCTTGCTGTCAGTTTATAGAAAGCTACCTATAGCCTTGGCAACAGTCTGAGTTGTAGTTGGACTTTCTTGTTGGACTTCCCTTGGATCGCTGGCCACCAAATAATGACATAGAGACTTATTAATTATGAATGCTTGGCCTTAGCTTAGGCTTGTTCACAACTAGCTCTTATACCTTAAATTAATCCATTCATATTAATCTACATTCTGTCACATGGCTCATTACTTTTCCTCCATAATGTATATCTGACTCCCACCGTATCTCACTGGTGACCACTAGTGCCTAGGTTCATCCCGAGTTTCGCTTTCTGCCCAGAAGTCCTGCCTAACCTCTCCTGTCTACCTATTGGCCATTTTGCTCTTTATATATCAACCAGGTACCTTAGGCAGACAAGGTAAACCAGTGACATATCTTTATACAGCTTTCTCAAATATCCACAACACTGGGTTGTTTGGTGGCTGCCATTGGACCCCTTTGACCAATGACTCAATTAGATGTAACCCAGTCCTAGTAGTAGAAGCTTCATTTGGTGACAAGAGATGTCCAGTTGGAACTTTCTCTCCATTGTTATTTGGTGATTTTACTGAGATCACCTTATATATGTGTATATTTTCTTGAAATGGCTATTCTTTTGGAAGAATGAAATTGTTCCCTGAGTAGCAGTCAAAAATAGAGTTTCTGAGAACATATTCTCAAAATGATAGACCTTGCCTCCTTATTACCTGATTGATCTTGAATAAGTCATATATGCTGCCCTAAGCTTTCTGCTTTATATAATCTGGAAAATGATTGTAATAATCCTATTATGTAAACAATGGACTAAATACTTGACACTCATCCAGAACTCAATAAACAAGAGTTTGTATCTATATTATTGATTCTTGAGAATTCATACATGTGTACAATGTGTTTTGGTCAAATCCATTCCCTTCTCCTTCCCCTCCAACTCTATCAGAACTAACCCACAAAGTCTCCTTTCCACTTGATTTAAAAAAAAAAAAAAACCTACGGATTCTAGTTAGTGCTGAGAGTATGTGTGAGTGTAGGACATTGACTGGAGCATGAGCAACCTATCAGGGACCACATCTCAGAAGGAAGCTGACTGTCTCTCCTCACCAGTCATCAACTGCCCCTAGCTCCTCAAGAGGGGTGGGGCTTCATGAACCCATGGCTGGGTAGATCATAGGCCTTGGAGTAGAACTTAGTACTATTATTTTGCCAAATGGACATAGTATCAAGCTGCTGTTTAAACTCCTAGATTACTGCAGCTTTCAACCAAGTTCTTTTTGGCAGTTAATGCTAAGACTTGTAACTGGTCAAAGTGCTAAGAATGTTAGTTTTTATGATTTTGGTTTATTTATTGTGTATATATGTGTATGTGCCTGGGTGTGAATAATATTAAGTATGTGTGGAGGTCAGAGGGAAGCTCAGTTTTCTCCTTCTACCATGTGGATCCCAGGGTTTGAAAGCAGTTCACTAAGCTTGGTCACCAAGAGCTGTTACCTGCTGAGCCATCTCACCAGCCCTTATTCTACTTTTATCTTGACCACTCTAATCAAAGACATAACTTTGAAAGTGTCAGTTTTGGTTTGCTTATTTGTTGGCATTCTGTTAAAGAATTGATTTGAATGAAAAAGTTAATAATTAAGAACTACAATGTGATTGCTGATTATACTTAGATTTTCCTTTATCATTTTTTGGTATTGGGCATTTACAAGTCATTGTGGTATGCTTTCGTTTCTTCCTCATGAGCAGTTACTTAATTTTGGCCACACAAGCAACTTCATAGTAGAGTAACTTTTGGGATTTTTCAGGATTTGATGTTTTTAACTGGGGTGATGATTTTACTTATTTATTCACCTTTTCTTTGCTTTATTACCCACAGACAGATCCAGTTACAACAAACCAGGGGTACATGTGCATGAAAGGGGCTGGAATGATGACACCATGTAGAAGAAACCAGCAGTGATATGTGGCAGGGAAACTCTTGTGTACTTCCTTCCACATAGGTTTGGAGTGTCTGAGACTACACTATATTAGCTTGAAATCTGAAAAAAAATAAATACCTCAAGAAATTCATATTCTTTGAGCATATATGGTTTTTCCTGGACCCCAGATTACCTATATAGCCCTTAAGTTAAGCTCTAATCTCTTAATGTGCATACTTAGACATTGAAGCATAGACCATTTATTCTTACGGGTCAAGATCCTGTAAAAATTAACGAGGTGTGTCAGAATTGTGCCTATGGGGATGACAAAACCAGCGGTGCTATTCCAGATGGAGGGCAAGGGAGTAGGGGGCACTACTGACCTGTTTCAATAGGAACAGCTTTTGTGCTCTGGAGACCCTTGTTATAGTTTCCCCTAAGGACAAACTCAGCACATTGTTAGCTGCGTGGTTGAGACAGTTAAAAGCACAAAGCTAAGTCAATTTTTTCTTTGGTTAAACTGTTTTAGACCACTTCTCCATTGCTCTAAACCTCTTCCTTATGTGAGTTATGCTACTGGAAATATCTAGACATTTATAAAATTTAGATACAGAGAGTGAGTCATTTTCATCTCCATTGGTTGCTTGTCTCACTGTGATGAACTCCCTGACAAAAACAACTGAATGTGGAAAGGAATAATTTTGACTCATAGTTGAAGGCTGGTTCATCAGGGAAAGGAAGCCACAGCCAGGAAGCAGAGGTTGATGGATGCTTGCGCTCAGTTCACTTTCTCCTATTCATCCAGTTTAGGAGTCCAGCCCATGGCATGTTGCTGCTTGTGCTTAAGGTGGTTCTTAACCCAAAAGTAGCCCAATGTAGATAATCCCTCATACACAGGCAAAGACTAACAAGCCTATGTTACTCTATATCCCATCAGCTTGACGATTGAGATTGACTGTCACAGTTGCCAAAGGAGTCAGTGCTTACCAAGATGCTTTATGATTCTTTTAAGTCAAGGCTCACAACCCTAAAGCTTACATAGTCATGTGGGATATATTAGTGAATATAGCAGACTGGATGGAGAAGTAGAGAGGTCCATTCCCAGACCAGGATAAGCTGATGTGGTTAAAATAACAGCAGACTCGGAGTTTATAAATTTAGGATTTACTCTAGGCTCTTCCACATATTGGTTTGGTAATCTTGGGTGTAAGAATTTTATCAAAGGTGAACTCCAGCTTAAAGTGTAAACTTCATCACCACTAACCACCCTACAATGTTTTAAATTAGAAGGAAGAAACAGGAGCCAAGTGGAACTAGAATCTCAGCTGTTTTCAGAATGCTTTCTACTTTTTTCCTAAGGAGGACTTTGAGAATTATTCCCTTAGATTAGGTCCCTACCCACCCTCCAAACACCATCATCTACAATAAGAAGAAAACTGAATGTGAAGAGGAGGAGAGGCCTGGTGTGGACATTATAAATATGTCTATAAATCAAGATAAAGGATGATCAGTGAAACAAAAACACAAAAGGGAAATTGTGCTTAGAGAATAACCTAAATTTTACTTTTATATAGAAGAGGAACATCAGTCGCTCAGTGCACGCTGTGCTCATATTAGTTTCACAAATTAGACATAAAGGAGACAGTATTTCCCATATCAAATTGTCGTATTTGTCACCTTTTATATTTATAACACACACACATCAAGATTCTTTCGCTTTTTTGTGAAGGGGTCTCACTATGTTGCCTAGGCTGACCTTGAACTTATGATCTTTCTGCCTTAGCCTCTCCCCCAAATGCATTACATGTATATTCCACTATATCAAGCCATTGGTCAAGTGTGTGTGTGTGTGTGTGTGTGTGTGTGTGTGTGTGTGTGTGTGTGCACATATATAAAGGTGCACATGTATATATGTGTGGAAATCAAAAGTTAACTTCAGGTGTCATCTGCTTTGTTTCTTAAGACAGGGTCTCTCACCACATCACAACAAAACAACCCAAAGAGGTTCAAAGGGAAAAGAGGAATCTTTAGTCATAGAGCAAATGTCTACAAATTACAGTATATGGGACAAATCCATTTCAGTACCTGATGTTTTATGGAAACATCACTATATCACTGTGTTCATTTACATACTGTGTATAGTTGCTGTGAGACTTCAGAGAAACAAAGGCAGTGTAATCCTGAACACTATTCACATTGTGGTACTTCTCAAAAACAGTAAAGCCTTGTCAATTCTTTCCATGGAAAGCAAATAATGAATGCATTTAGTGATATGCATTTTATACAGAAAGACCACAAGGTAAGAAAGTCATGAGATGGTGTTCACAAACGTGACTTTCTATAAGAATGGGCTAGGCATGTAAGGTGAGGCATGATGGCATTGAAAGAAAACACAAGGAATGGATGGTAAGTATCCCAAAGAAAGGACTTAGATGTTGTCATAGCTAAGTTACATCATGGCTTAGACATAAAGTATCTGGGTAGTGTTCAACCATTTGTAATGAGATTGAATAATAGATAGCAGTTATTGTTCACAATAGCAGAGCACAATAGTTCTCTGTCCACTAAAGTTAGTTGTGAAGATGACATCAAACTCTGATTCTTTAGCCTCCACCTCCTGAAAACTGGGCTTATCTGTATATCACCATGTCCAGTTTATGTTGGGTATTGGACCCAGGATGAACTGCCTCCCCAGCCCATCACAGATCACTCTTTAAAAACATTTTTTATTTGAATTTTTTTCATGCAACATATTTTGATCCTGTTCTTTCCCCTCTCCCATCTCCTCAAAGACCTTCCCTATCTCCTTACCCACTCAACTTTATGGTCTCCTCTCTCTCTCTCCAAAAAAGAAAACACTTATACACACACACACACACACACACACACACACACACACACACACACGAATAACAGCAACACAGAAGAAACAAACAAACAAAAAGTTGAAGGAAATTTAATTGAGGGGTGGACCTTTCTCGATTTACCTAATTCCTTACCTAATTCCATACCAATTCCATACCTAATTCCAACCAAACAATGAATAATAGAGCTAAGCTTAGACTCTCTATAGCCAGAGCTCTTGACAGTGGCTGACACACCACAAATACTGCTCTAGATAGGACCTAATAACAGCTATGAGTTGATTTCTCCATTTTTTCAAGACTGATTCAAATTTCTAATTTTTTTGTTCTCTTTATTAATAATAGAGATCAATGGTTTCCCCAAAGACATCTATTTATTGTCATATAGTACTAAAAGTAGAAATTAAAACTCAATATACATCATCTTTCTGATTAATTCTCATCACTCCAAGCTACAGTATTATTAGGCACAAGATCTTCTTAATTAAGTTAAAAATCTGTTTTCAAATGCCTTGAAGCTACGCAAACACAGACCTTCAATTTCCAGGCTTGACTTAGCTCCTTTCCCAATCACACTGCTGAAACAGTTTAGTTTAGTTGGGAATCATCCTCTAACCTTTCTTTCTTGGAACTTGGCCTATCCCTCAATTAAATTTCCCTCAGCTTTCTGTTGTGGATGGTTTTCTTCACTGCTTCAGCACTTAATTCCTTTTCCCAAATTGGAAGCCTAGCTAGCTGGAGTCTTGCCCTGTGGTCACCACTCCCTGTGTTCCACTTGGCATCAGGCTTTTCTTTAAACTTGGTATCTCCTTAAGCACTGACTTAGTGCCATCACACTTCCTGGTGCTCCTTTTCTCCTCACACTGTACATTTTGTATTTCTCTTTATCCAGCTGGCTCGTTTGCACTATAGATTGGCATAAGAATGATTACTATTAACCACAGGACACAGTCAAGGTTAGGCTGTCTTAAAATCTTCTCTGTCAATGCCATTAATCCAAATCTCTTCAATCTCAGGAAGATTTTTAAGACACGGGCAAAAACAGCCACATTCTTTGACAAAATATCCCAAGAACCGTTTCTAGGCCACATACTAATGTTCTTCCCCTCTGAAACTTCTTGATCCAGGCTACCATAAATGACATTACTTACAGCACCTCTGTCAATGCTCCTATTAGGATGACCCAGTAAGTCCTGCTTAGAGTGTTCAACCATCTTTCTAGTCCAAAGTCCACATTCCACCAACAAGTAGCAAGGTCTGGCCTATCATTAGCAATACCCTACTCCCTAGTACTAACCTGTCTTAGTCAGTGTTCTATTGCTGTGAAGAGACACCATGACCAAGGAAACTCTTATTAAAGAAAGCAGTTAATTGGGGCTGGCTTATGGTTTTAGAGGTTTAGTCCATTATTATTGTGGGAAACATGTTGGTATCTAGGCAGGTACTAGAGGTACTTGAGCAGAATTTGAGAGCATTACATCTTGATCCACAGGCTGAAAGGTCGGGGGTGGGGCATGGACTAGGCTGTGGGCTTTTGAAACCTCAAAGTCCACCTCCAGTGACACACTTCCTCCAACATGGCCACACCTACTCCAACAAGACCACACCTCCTAATTCTTCTCATCTTTCAAACAGCTCCACTCCCTGGTGACTAAGCATTCAAATATATGAACCTATAGAGGTCATTCTTATTCAAACCACTATATATATGAAACCTGGTTACAGTAAAAAAATAAATCTGACAAACAAATATCTCTGCCTCCTCCAGATAAATTTTTCTACCAATCAGGTGCATGCATGCAGGCATACAGGGATGGGATTTAATTGTAATATGTTTCTTTCACTCATCTTCAATTATATATTCTATCTTTGCTTATTAAGTTGGTGATTAACTTTTGATCAGAAAGTAAGCAGTGAAAGTCAAAACATGAAGTAAAAATTAAAAGAATTGTAATAGTCACATGGGGAGCTTTTCTCTTTGGTGTCATTGTCCCCTAAAGAAAAACCTCTATGCTCTACAGAGAAGGAATCTAATAATCGGTTTTTATCTATTTCCTTTTTTCTCCTTTGTTTTCAGATCTGGTCCTTTAATCCGTTTCATCTAGAGTATGATACGGGAAAATAAAAAATGACAGGGTTGATAGAAAGAAAATACTTCTGGGAACAAGTTGCGGATGTCAGCTCATTCCTGCTCCCAGCCTGCCTCCCCCCCCCCCCCGACTTAAGTGGCACCTGCAGCAGCGTGGCACCTGCAGCAGCATGGCTGTCTGTACTCTCACTTGCAGGGACTCTTTCCACCCGTGTCCCCTTTTCTGCCTCAGGATAGCTGACTTTTGCCTGCTCACATATTTTAACTACAGTAGAATCTTCCAGGGCGTGAACATGAGAACCATTTTATATTTCCACTATGTTCTTTGACCTTCAACTCTATTCCCTCATCATCACAGGAGCTTCACCAGGCGCTCATCATTTTCACTATCTTGCACATGAAGGGAATAAAATTTAGGAAAGATACTGCACCTTCCTTAAGATATGGATCTTTTAGAAAGTAGGTTTGCTGGGCAGTGGTGGTGCACACCTTTAATCCCAGCACTCGGGAGGTAGAGGTAGGTGGATCTCTGTGATTTCTAGGCCAGCCTGGTCTACAAAGGAGTTTCAGGAAATATAGTATTGAAAAACCAAAAAAAAAAAAGAAAGAAAGAAAGGAAGGAAGGAAGAAAGAAAGGAAGAAAGAAAGAAGGAAAGGAAGGAAGGAAGGAAGAAAGGAAGAAAGAAAGAAAGAAAGAAAGGAAGGAA
>CABHPQ010147092.1:0-31312 GCA_902168405.1 Peromyscus aztecus
CAGTCCAACATTCCAGGGAACCTTTCCATGGACAATCAGAGCAGGCGTTCTTTCCACCAGAGTTTGTTTAAGGAAAGGGAATGTTGGGGGTGGGGAATCCCCAAGAGCAAATTGTCTTCATTTCTACAGAGACCTCAGATTTCAGCCTCAGTTCCCAAAGCCCCTGTCCCTCTTCGGCTTTGCCAAGTATCTCCGTCAGTCCAGAGCTTGGGCTTGACCCAAGTTCACTTCCTCACATGTTCCTTGAGTCCTTGTTGCAGACAAGATATTGTTAGCTCATACTCTAGCCAGAGCATCAGTGTGGCACACTCCGGGATGTTCTTTCTGTTTCCTCTCTGTGCTGTTGAGGGGACACAAATATGCAAGTGTGTTTGAAGCATCAGCCGCCCGTTGCCAAGGGAGGTGTCAATCTTGCTGCCAGATGGGTACATAATGTACCACACATGTGAGCTGGGCATAGGGAGTTTTAGCTGGAATTAACAATTGCACAAGAACTAGAAACAAATAAATAAATAACCCAAGTGTTTGAAGGAACTATCAGTTCCCTTGATCTCCGCTGCTGAATGCTAGTTTCTTTCTTGACAGACCCTTTCTCTTCCTCTGCCCTTCAGAATTCTTTCCCTCATTCGGAATTAATTGAAACTTCTCTAGCATTCTTCCCATTCTGTTAGAAGGAATAGCCTGCTCTTTTTCTTTAGAGTGCTGTGGTCTGCCCCTAAGAGGCAGCTCCAGACAGTGAGATGATACCCTGGCCTGTGAATTAGGAGGAATGGGTTCTGACCTCCAGCTTTTCTTGTCTTTGGGCACCACCTGTAACCTGAGTAGGGCAGAAGGTTATTAGATGATGTTCGAATCTTGTCCAAGTATCACCTGCCCCTGTCTTCAGCACACATGCTTTGGATACCCAGTGCAGGCATATTGGAAGACAGCCTTTTACGTGACATTCATTGATCACAGGAACTAGCTTATTGCCATTTGGGAGATGATGCATCTTATAGGTGCATATGTATCTTTAAGTCAGTTTGTACTCACCACTCTGAGGCAGCCACAGCAGCTCCCTGTGACAGGCATATAGTCAATACCTAACGAGCAAATGAGTCAACCCTTCCAGCACTACAGAGACACAGTTCAGCTCAGAGATTGGCTGAGCTTAGCTGGTGCACAGCTGGGCAGCAAGTATAATCCCTTTATGTGGCACACAAGTAGATATATCCCTTCTATGAGCATGTGCAGCCCCAGTCTGTGCGCCTAAGGCCTTCATCCAATGCTATAGCTGAAATCCCAAGGCTGTTCACTATTAACAACAAAACAACACACTGACCAAACCAACCAAACAACAACCAATTCCACAAAAAAAAAAAAAAAAAACTATTGGAAGCAAAACTGCAGAGGTGCCTCACAGTGCTGAATCTGAATAGCTTATCCTCCTGGGTGCCCTTGGCAGGGCTCAGGATAGACATAGACATGGAGAGGCATGGAGCCAATACTCTGAAGCCCATACTCTGTCATACTCTGTTCTTGAGCCGGGGTCACTACTTTGTACCAGTTTCCCCATCTGTGAGATAGAGATGTGATAGGACCCACTTCAGGAAGTGCCCTGGGGAAAGTGACACTCACCTTCTGCTTATCTCCCCAGGAGGCTCTCAGCAGCCACTCCCCTGTGTCCACAGCCCCAGTCTCCCTACAGCACTTCTCTTTAAAGCACCCTCATCACCTTGAAGCATACAGGTCTAAGCCCTCTGTGGCGCCGCCGTGGCTGTGTGGTGCAGATAAGTGACCACCAGCTGTTTCCAGAAGGGAAATGGAGCACGTAGAGTCTGAAGAGTTTGAGGCGTTTGGCTATGGTCTTTGAGGCTGATGGAGTAGAAGGTGAAGAAGGAAAAGAGCTACTGGGAGAGGCCTAGATGCCAGGAATCATCCATGTGTCTCCTAGGTGCCTGTTCCTAGGTGGGACATTATCATTGTGCTGACTGATTTCGTGTGTCAACTTGACACAAGCTAGAGTCATCAGAGAGGAAGGAGCCTCAGTTGAGGCATTGCCTCCATGGGATCCAGCTCTAAGGCAGTTTCTCAATTAGACAGATGCTTCAACAGGGGAGGGGGGGTCCAGCCCATGGTGGGTGGTGCCATCCCTGGGCTGGTGATCCTGGGTTCTATAAGAAAGCAGGCTGAGACAGCCAGGGGAAGCAGGTCAGTAATCAGCACCCTTCCGTGGCTTCTGCATCAGCTCCTGCTTCCAGGATCCTGCCCTGTTTGAGTTTCTGTCCTGACTTCTTTCCATAATGAACAGCGATATGGAAGCGTAAGCCAAATAAATCCTTTCCTCCCCAACTTGCTTTTTGGTCATGGTATTTCGTTGCAACAATAGAAACCCTGACTAAAACAGTCATTTACCCCATGATTTCGCTCTGTTAGTAGTTCATTGACTCTTTTCTTGTTACATACATCTCTTATCACTGAAAGTCTTTGAAACTGTAACCTGAATTTTGTAGCTGGACATATAGTAGGCCCTCAAGAAATACTGTTTGATGGAAATGTATCCATCTGAAACATGGGGGCCATTGAAAGAGGGGTAACTGATTTACTACTCAGAGAGCAGAACTGTGACTGTTTCTAAGAAGCCACTTGAACACCAAGGAGGGAGGCTCAGCCTTTGACTGGAAGGAGCCTGGCAATGAGCAGGAAGTCTGGGTGGGTCACCCCTCTCGGCCACCCAGCTAAAATTTGCATTTTCTAAGTAGCTGCTGAAGCCATGCATGAAGCTCAACACTTGTTTGACTTAACCATATAGCAATCTTGGGGTGTTGATCCACGTGTTCATTCATTGTGTCCACTTAATTTAAGTTTGTTCTCTAACGAGAGCGAAAGAAGCGGTGTGGATTTGGTGGGGTGGGGAGGTGGGGAGGATCTGGGAAGAAACTGTGACCAGAATATATTATATGAAAAATATTTTCAATATTTTAAAAAAGAGCTCAGAAAACAGAGGAGCAGTTTCTAAATGAGACTCTCTAATTGTACATCTAAAAGGAGAAAATTCATTAAACTTCATTGAAAAAAAAAAACCGCAGGGAAGGGCTGGGGGATGGAAGCTCAGTAGTAGGATGTGTGCTTAAAGTAAGCAAGGCCCTAGATTCCACCCTGAGCAACACACACACACACACACACACACACACACACACACACACACACACACCACTGTTGAGAGAGAACTTCAGAAATTGAGAGTAGTAAGAAACAGATTGTCTGATCACGTGTGTCGTGTGGGTTACTGAGACAGAATGGCTCTCTGAAGTCTAGAGCTGTGTTGCCCATCATACCTTTCCATTCTGGAGACCCTGGTTACATCTGTAGGCATGGAGGCGTCTGTCTGAAGATGGATAAGGAATGAGCCTTCAGGATGGTCCAGGCTTGGCAAACTGCCCATGTCCGTTTGGGGCCCGTGATCCTAAGAGGAGGAAGTGTGGCTTGAGCACACAGCAGTATTTAGAGCCAAACTCTGACTTGGAGACCTGTAAACATTTGACAGGGTGCTACAAAAAATGCTATGAAAGTGTCTCCACAGCTCCAGGGAAGGAATTAGGCCTTTGCATATATGTGGGCATTCAATTTTCAGCGGTCCTAATTTCTCTCAATAGCTGCATTTCTTGCCCAGAAATGATCCAGGCCTCTCTGTGTCTTTTCTGCACTAGGATAAGTCCGGGATCCCTGGCCTCTCATGCAGGAAGGTGGAAGGGTGCCTCTCTGCACCATTTATTCAGCCACATGCTGCCAGGAGCTAAGAACTCTAAAGCAAGGCATGGTAGCCATAGCCAAGCGTGGCCCTGTCCCCGGAGGCTTGAACTGAACCTAGAAACAGACAGACTGTGGCTCTCAGAGGATGCCCAGGCTTTCTTTGTGGGAACAAACTGCAGAGAAAATCCAGAGAGAAACTGGTTCTGGTCTTATGGAGGTCACTGTCCCCCAAGAGTCAGGCCCCTTAGGAGAGCAGTTCTGTAAGAACAGAGTACTTGGTCTTACTGATTGGATGTCCAGCAAATGTGGAGAGAGCAGAGAAGGCATGGGTTACAGGTGCCCTAGTGGCTCTGATTGCTATACATTGCATCCAACCCTTGAGGGGCTCACTGAAGAGTTGGGGAGACAGAAGACAAGTATGTGTGTGTGTGTGTGTGTGTGTGTGTGTGTGTGTGTGTGTGTGTGTGTGTTATGGTGGAGGGGTGTGCCTGAAGCCCATGGATGTGAACAAGGGCCTTAGAGAAGGAAGTGGGGAGGAGAAATTGCATCTTAGCTGTGTAAGACAGAGCCAGTGGAGGGGACCAGAAGCCTGAAACAGTCGGCATGCTTGGACTGGAGCCAGGGTAGGCTTAGCTGCCCTCTGCACCCTAGGGGCCCGTGCCTCAGTGGAGCTCAGCTGTCAGGTCACAGCAGAGGCTGTTGTGGGCTAGGTTGGCAGAGGGAAGAGGGAGCAGGAGAGTTCTTGGAGGAAGTACTGGGCCTGGGGCCTCAGTGAAGGTCAGGGTGGGACAAGTGGAGAGGAAACCAGAGTGGTAGGCCCACAGGAGCAAGAACCGGCAGTAGGTGGCAGCGCAGCGCGGAGGGGTCCTTCCGTGGCACGTTGCACAGTGTCTGGCACCTCCCAGGAGTCTAGCTCACTCCTGTAGGCATCAGAGAGGCTCTCGGGACGCCTCTGAGTCAAAAGAGATGCCTGCCAAACGCGTTGCTACTCTAGTCAGGTTTTTGTGGATGCTGAGAGGTCCAGGCATCAGAAGACTCAGCTCTTGGCACGAGATGGTTTCTTTTACTACTCTCTGTGCCTCAGTTGGACCATCTAGCAAATGAGGTTCAAGGAGCCCTGGCATTCTGTCATCATCTTACCTTGTAGCTTGCCACAAGGTCTATCACTCCTGGGATATCTTTAGAGTTGAGAGAGGAAACCCTGCTGCTTTACCATACTCCTGAGAGGAGTGTGCGGATGGAGATGGGAAGGGCTCCAGAGCAAACCCCAGACAAGACGCAAGTTAGGGCATGGCTACTCTCTTGCACCCAGACCCTGCCTTCTTTTCTGAGGTACTGCCCTTCACCCAGCCCTTGTTCCCTTTAGGCTTGAGAATTGCCCAGCTGGGCTAGGCCTGCTCCACATCCGCATTCTCCTAGGCTAACAACCCTGTGCCTGGTCCCTACAGATGTGCCACAGGCCTCGGACAGGAATGCAGGCAGGCCCACCTGGCATAGGAGCCTCCCTTACCCAGGGAGGGTGGCGTCCAGTCCAGTCTGCTCTGGGCCCAGGGTCCTGGCTCCAGTGCTCAGAGCTCACTGAGGTTTATTTATTTATCATTTGTTTGGGGTGAAATGGGAGAGAATTGAATCCAGTGGGCTCTTTTAGCAGCAGTTGGTGGAAGAAAGGCATGTCTGTTTCTTGCAAAAGAATCCCCCGCATTGTGGCCCCAGCCCCCTTGGTGGGGTTTCGGCTGACAATGCGCTCCTTTCTCCCTGTGCCCGTGGCTCACCCTGCCTGCCCGCCGCCGCCTGTCTGCCCTTGGTCCAGTGGGCTGTCTGCTGCCCACTTGGCTTGGCTGTGAGAAGGGAAGGAACAGAGAGGCCTGAGGCTTGGCCTATCAATCCAATCTGCCTCCCAAGGTGGCAAGGTTTCTGGGGTCACCTATGTCCCTAGGACTCCTCCATAAGAATGTCAGATACTGTGCCTAGAGATGGGAAGCCCCCTCCCTCCTTGAGTCCTGAGGACCAAGGGCTCAGGTCCCAGGTAAGCCAGTGTCCCTGCCGCCTCTGCTTCCTGCTCTCCGTCACCACTTTCAGATTGAAAAATGGAGACTCCAGAGGAGTGCGTGATGGACCAAGTTCACGCAGCAAGGTGGTGTTGGCTGAGATGTTTCCACTGCTCTGGGGTGAAGTACAGGTAACTGGATTGGCAGAAGCTGAGGGTAACCTGGAGTTTCCTACCCATTTGCCTGCATGAAGACATGGCTTCCTCCCTCTGTAACCTGTCAGAAGAGCACAGAGCCACACCTCCTCTGTGATTTGCTTCCTGTTTGCCTTTCCATTGTTAGCAAATGCTTATTCCTTCATTTCTCCCACTCAGCTCATTTCATCTCTGTTCTTTCTTCAGTTCTTCCTGCTCACTCCTGGCGGAGGTCTGCCTGGAACACTTCTCTTTGGCAGTGACAGTATACATAAATAGTACCCACCCCTCCTCCAGTGCTTACACTCCTCACTGCCTCCTCACCTTCTCCTTTCCGTGTTTCACTTGTGGCTTCCAAGAATGGCCAGTGAAAGTATTCTCATCTTCTGGAATTGTCATGAGAAAGTACCATTAAAAATGCACCAGTGCTCTGCAGAGTCATGGGAGCTGAAGACCTGTGGACAGAGGAGGGAGACGCAGGGTAAGAGGAGGCGGATGTGGAGGCCCCCGCTCAAGGTGGGTGGCCCAACTGATATCTGGTGATTGAAAGGCAGAGAACTGAGAGTGTAAGCAACTGAAAGGAAGGAAGCCATCTTGGAATTTGAGGGAAGAATCCCGAGATTAAAGAGAGAGAAAGATCATCTTATTTTGTCACTTGGGAGGGTCTGGGAAATCTAGTGAGAAGCAAGAACATTACATTCCTCTTCCCAGTGCGCCATGTGCAAAGCAAACCATCTGGGTGAGGTCTGAGACTGGATTTCCTCTCCTTTGCTCTCTGGAAATGAAATGAAATGAAGATAGTCTTGTTTTTTAAAACCAAAGGGTTGAGACAGGCAGGGAGGTCTAGACATTTGAGGTTTTTTAAAAAGAAGAATCTGAAGGCTTGGGGCCAGTGAGATAGTTCAGTGAACAAAGGTGCTTGCCGCCAAACCTGAGGACTTGAGTTCAATCCCCAGGATCCAAATAATGATTGATGGGAACTGACTCCACAGGTTGTCCTCTAACCTACACATACATGGCATGGCATGTACATGCCAACATACATACAAACGCACACACTCACACAAAACAAATAATTAAAACACCGCCACCACAGCAGCTGAAGGCTGCATTTTGCTTTTCCACTGTTGTCTCCTAGCCTTTTGGCCAGGGGCATCTGGAAGCAAAATGCTAATGGGCTGCCTGAGGTACTTTTTTCCACCAGGCACTCCAGGTACTGTGGGTCATCTGAGGGACCATTCTTGACTGACTGGGAAGTTTAATGTTTTGCTAGACTCCTTTTACCTTTTCAGTGCCATTTGGCTTACTGTCCATTAGCTGGTCTGTCTGCTCCCCCTAAAGGCCGTTCCCGGAGTGCTGTCACCCAGGAAATGCCCTTAAGATGCCAAGACTTTTGCTCTACAGGCTGGAGACTTAGTCCAACTATTCCAGAGCCCATTGCCGTTGTTTCACAGTCTGTTGACTACAAGATGTTATAGCTTGTTGACACATGTGGGTTTCAGACGATTCAGCCTCAAGATGCCAAAACCTATGATATCCAAATTCGAGTTTCCTCGCTGTTTTAAGGGCCCATGTCATCAAGGAGCCGGAGCCTTTCGGGGTGCCGCTGTGAGCTCAGCCTGTGATAGCTGGCCTGCTCTGTAACTTGCCTTCTGCCTAAGGAGTGTTGGACGAGAAGTCTGCCCTGCACCTGGGCCCCTGCTGCTCAGCTTCCTCACTTGTAAAATCCAGGCAACAACCTCACGGGGTGTTTGTGAGGATGGGAAGACAGTGTGTAGGGGAGGAAAGTGCTCCGCAGATGTCAGTGATTCCATGCCAACACTGTCAGCCCTGCTCAGCCTCAGGACCAACACACTGGAAAATCCAGCTACTACCCTGCTTGCTTTGGCTTCCGTTTGCACCATGGGCTGTTTCCCAGCCTTAACTGTTTACCAAGGTTTTTCACTCAGTAGACTGGACTCCTCCAGGTCTCTCCTTGATTGCCCTTTCCCTGGGTACTTTCCAGCAGCACCGCATCATAATTAAGCCCCGTTCTGCTTCCACTCTGTTTATAACTCTGTTTATAAGATGGGCTTTGTACAGGAGTCATATATATGTATTCACTGTATAAGTCATTATGCTGATGACTGCCTGTCTGTCACACATTTGGGTGTCTGAGGTCTCACAGAACAGAGTGACTTTGGGTGGGTCCCTTGTCTTTTCGTAACCTTAATTCTCTCACGATTAATGGGGAGAAAACAATACACACACCTCCTATAGCTGCAGCCGTGAACAATGATAAGGAGTAAAGCATTTAAAGTAGCGGTACTTAGTGGGTGCTCTTCAGTCTCAGTAAAATGACAGATCGAGATGAAGAGTGGAAGCTTCAAAGCTATGTTCGGACCTCCCCATAGGAGGTAGTCCACCTTAGACGGACTGTGGAACACTTCCAAGCAGTTTGGTATTTGTATTATAAATGCTTAGAAAGACCAGGCTCTCAGTCAGTGGTGCCTGTTATTATTGTTTCTCTTTATACCCTGTGGGGAACAAAAATGTAGTCTTAGCTTTGTGCACTCCCTTGAGTGGTTGTGTGCAGCATGATTTGGTTTCTGACATAATCAATACTGTTAAGCAAATGAAAAGGACTATAAAGAGCAGTGAAAGGAATAGGAAGCTTTGAGAGTGTGGAAGAGGGAACACCTTCCAACTTCATGAGGCCAGCGTTATCCTGAACCCCAACCCTGACAAAGACATTACAAAAAATGTACAAGTGCATACTTCTTGTGTCGTGACGATGGATGCAGAAGTTCTCAACAAAAATTAGCCAATCAAATTCATTAGAAACTAAAGGGATGATGTTATGGCTGAGTAGACATTTTGAAACACAAGGCTAGTTTAATGTTGGAAAATCAGTCAATACACTTCATTATATCAGCAGATTGAAGGACATGAGCCTATGATCATCCAGATAGATACAGAAAAGTTTTTGAAAAAAAAAATCAACATTCAGGATAAAAAGAAAAAGAAAAAAACAACTCTCAGTGATCTAGAATTCAAGATCCAATAATGGATTTTTTACCCAAAACCCACAACTAACAAGAATCATGTATCAAAGTGAAAATTGAATTCCTCTAAGATTAAAGGAACAAGGCAAATTGCATAAATAATGAAGAGCTGATATCCACAATATGTAAAGAAAGCTCCAAAGTAAATAATACAGAAAAGAAAGTCAAGGGTGGTAGCACCTCCTTATCATCTCAACACTTTGGAGACTGAGGCAGGAGAATTAAGTTCAAGGCAAACTTGGACTACATGGCGAGATCCCTTTCCTGAAAGGGAAGAAGAAGAGAATGGAGTGGGGGAGGACAAAAAGTGGATGAGAAATGGAAATGCTCAAAAGAAGACATAAGATGGCAAATAAACCCATGAAAAATGGCTACAATCTTTAGTTATTAGAAAAGTGCAAATTAAACTGATCATGAACACAACTATGTAATACTGAAATAGCTACCTCAAGGATCGGTGAGAGCAGAAGAAGCTACAAATTTACATGCTGCTTCTGGGGACAAGGTGTCACAAGCATTCTGGAAGACACTTATCTTGAGCCTAGTAAAATTAAACATCCACTGTCCGCATCCAGAAGTTCCACCCCTAGCTACTTAGGTGATACAAAAGCTTAAGTTCAAATACATTATAGTGTATATGAAAGTCTCACCATGAAACCCATTATCCTATACAATTAACATATGATGATACAAAAGCCCCTGTGTGCACAGGGTAGACTGTTGTACGCTAATAAAAGCAATCCAAATATCCCCAAACCAGGGAATTGATAAACTGTGGTCCACCCAAATAAAGGAGTACTGCTTAGCAATGAGGAAAAAAAAAGGAGTGACTGACAAGTGTACCGTGTCTGATATGTGTGATGCTGTGTGAAAGAGGTCAGATTCAAATGGCAACATGCTGTATGAGTCACTTATGTCACACTGTGGGAAAGGCAAAACTGTATATATAGAGAAAACATAAGTGGTTGCCAGGGGTGGGGAATGAGGGTAGGGTTTCCTACAAAAAGACACAGGGGAATTTTTTGGGGGTGTGGGAATTCCTTTATATGTCAGTTTGGGTGGCAATTGGACTATGATTTTAAATCAAAACTATCTGGTTAATTATGTCTTAAAAATGAGACTAGTGAAATGGGTGGGTTAGTAAAGGTTTAGGCGAAAGGCATTCGGATGTCTGTTGGCCCCAGAGAGATCCTTCCTCAAGCTCTTTCTCTGAGATCAGTTTCAGAGCATCCAACCCAGGAGGTACTGTGCATTCTCACCATGGCTGTGGAACTTGCTGATGGCCTACTCCTTCTCTGCCTGCCTCTCTGTCCCTTCACCCACTTATTGTACTACCACGAGGATCTAAAACAGAAATACATTCAAGCCCCTCCTTCCAGAGTCCCTATTGCCTGTACCATGAAGCCTGATTCCATGCTGTAATCCATAGGTTTTCTGAGATTTCTTCCCACCCCTACCTAATCTTGATTTCCTGAGGGCTAGGGGCACAAACCACTATTGTCAGGCGGACTGGTCCCCATGTTGGTGACTTTGGAGAACTGCTGCCTGTTTCAAGAGCCCCAGTCCATTTCTCAAAGTTTGTTTGGAATCTCCAAGGTTCCCCTGAGGTGCTTTTGCCAGGGATGCCCTCCCAGGACAGAGATTTCTCTAGCCTACCCACTGGTCACATCTCTGTGTATAGCATCCATAGCCTTATGTTGCTTACAACCTCCTTCAGAGACAGCATGCAGCCAGGAGTGTGAAGACTTTCCCACCTCCCCACACTACAGCTTTGGTCAGCTTGAAGGTATGGCCACCCCTGCCCAGCTCCTCCAGGGACAGTCTTTGCCCTGGACCTCCTCATTGGGCCAGATGGGACATTCTGAAAGCTTCAGCCTGCAGCTTTTCTAGCTTGGTCCTTCTGTCTTCTTCCACCCTCTTTCCTCCCTGGGGTAGGCTACATCCTAGTCTGCAGGCGTTCACTGCCTGCATGTGCATCTTGACTTCACCTTGCACAGGCATTGCCTGAAGTTAGCCATGCGTATCTCTAACTGCCTTGACTTTTGTTTCCTAAAGGACTTTCCAGTCCCTTTCCCTTCCATTGGTCTTTTCTTCTTCCAGTATCTTTTAATTCTTGCATTTATTCATTTACTCAGCAAATAAAATTTCTCAAGACTCACTATCCAGAATCTATTATCTGCTGCTCAGTGCCAAGGTTGGCCTCTTCCCATGAAACTCAAATGGATCTAACTTCTCCCTTCACACACACACACACACACACACACACACACACACACACACAATCACTAGGAATTCTGTATCCTGTGGGTCCCCATTCCTTAGTTCATATGTTCCTATGTCATGTA
Source organism: Peromyscus aztecus (assembly GCA_902168405.1). Classification (NCBI taxonomy): domain Eukaryota; kingdom Metazoa; phylum Chordata; class Mammalia; order Rodentia; family Cricetidae; genus Peromyscus; species Peromyscus aztecus. The sequence continues at coordinate 11,304 of CABHPQ010147092.1, forward strand.
ATGCCATTCCTATTCCCTAGTTAGCTGCTTCTTATAATGCTTTCTACATCTCCTGCCGTTATGGCACTTGGCCTTCGAGCTTGCTCACAGCAGTATATGGCATGCATTAGGTTGCAGAAATTAGTTGAGTGTCTTGACAGCATATTGTCAGGACTGATTAGGAGAGATAATGTGCATAAAGCACCAAGCAAAGTTGCATGATGAATGCTCAGGATTGCCTTCTGGTAAGTTCCATTTAATGGCATAGCTCATCATTTGAAGGTGATGCTGTCCTCAATACATCCCATATGTAGTTGGAAGAGATGGAGGCACAGATGTGCATGCCTCTTGGGGCCATATACTAGGTTGGTGCCAGGAGAATGAAACTCTAGTCTGGAGGTCTCTGCTAATAGCAGAGTTCCTGTCTGGGACTCAGTCTCCTCATCTCTATTCACAATTAGACTCTCATTTCCTGTGCTCTGCAGTATGGACAGATCCTTCTCCATAAAGCCTGAGAAGCTTGTGATACACAGAAAGTAGACTCTCAATACACACTTTATAGCATGATACTAGTTATAACTCACAGTTTTCCTTGTGGGGCACATAGACATCTTTCATTCACAGTTGACATTCCTTGTCAAAATGGAGGGTGGAAAGGTAATGTTTATTGAAGGATAGCTATGTGCCATGACTTCATGTAAGAGTTCATGTCTAGGTGGCATTGAAGGTCACCATGCCACAAGTTAGACTAAGTGGAGAAGAAGTTGTTACAAGTGGAAGAACTGAAGGATCTATGGTGTCTCTTGCTGTTCTGCGTCCCTACATCAAGTGCCCGTCAAAGTGAACAGCCTGAAGGACATCACAGCAAAGGGAAGCTTTTCCCCACTGAAGCCAGCTTCACCAATTCCCTTGCCAAAAACAGTCGACTAGATACCAAGGGAGTGCTCTCTGTCTTTTCCATCATTGTGAATGGCCACCACAGAGAAAAGTACCTCACCCAGTGACACCTGCATCTCCCTTCGACGAAACTGCTCTCTTTGAGTTAAGGGAAGTCCTGAAGAACTTCTAAGTCAAAGCTAGTATGAAATTGGAGATCAATCGTGGGTGGGATGATTGTACATGTTGGGGAGAAATGTGTCTGCAAAAACCAAGATTCCGAGGCCCAGCCCACCCCAAGAGCTTCTCAAAGCCTCAGTGTCATCAGTGGAAGCTCTCAAACCTGGGACAACAGTAAAATACTTCCTAAACAGACAACATTAAGTTTATTGCCCTTTAAAAGACAATACAAGGTTTTCTTGTTCCTTCCAGTGTTCCCCTAGTTTTAAGGTTAAAAAGTTTTTTTTAGTGAGGGAAAAAAAAAAGAGTTCATGTCTAGATCTTCATTAAATCTCAAAATCCCATAGTTCTATTCTTATTTCTTTATTGGTAGACCAGGGTCAGAGGAAGGCAGAACATTACCTAAATATTCAGAACAAGCAAATAATTGGATTCCCAGCTCCTGGCCCCAGTGATAGCGGGCCAGGTGACTATGGCTTTATCTTCTCAAAATAGAAAACTAAAATCCAGTGAAAACTGAAACTTCCATGACACCTGTGAATACAGAGGTCTGGAAAGCATGGGAGCAGGAGCCCTCTGGTAGCCTCTTGTTCCCACCCAGCTCTGTCTACTCATCCTATGGTTTTGACCTCTGCCCCATCTATATACCTGTGAGAGGAATGTAGTGATGCATCTGCCCCCGTGGGTCATTAGAAGTTTCAAATATGTTAATAACCAAGGAAGCATCAGTTAGTGCCTGCCTGTCACCTAATAAGTATGCAGCAGCTGTTGGTAATTAATATTATTACTATGCTCGTCATTGTTTAAATCTTAGCCTAGGATGAGTAGGAGAGGTGTCTTCTGTTGTGCAAGGAATGTCCCTCTGGAGAGTGTCATTGAGATATGGCTCCAGCCCCTTTGACTCATGCAGAGGAACACCTGACCTCTGCGTGGTCTGGCGGATCAGAGCTTGCTAGGGCAGCACTTTTACCAGGTGTGCCAGCAGGACGTAGAACACGTATCAACACCACAGCTGTGGGGATGCCACCTGCCTGCTCAGCCCCTTCATCTCACACCTCCCAGGACTGGACTGGCTTTGCTCTGAAGTGCCTCATTGCTCTGGACCCATGAGCCAGACATCTCTGATGGGGTCTCCAAAGAGCACTTATTTTGATCTGTAGGTGGAAATGTGATAGCCTGGATGGAACTTTTGGCATCCTGTTGAACTAGGGAATCTGAGACAAAAGTGGGGAGAAGTCATTTCACATTGGTCCTCCAGTACCAAGTGGAATAAACTAGATGGCATCACCCTCCTCTCTGATGCTTGCTCATAAGACCTGCATTGTTACTGGGGGGGGGAAGCTATTACTAATTTGAGAACAGTATTCTTTGGACTAAGATTGAGCAGGTGATATTCCAGCCGTTGCCCCAAGAACTTCCCAACCATTCATTCATTGAACCATCACACTAACATCTGTGGTTATTCCTACCTTGCAAATGAGGACTTTGAGGCAGAGACAGGGTCATGCAGATGGTGTGTGGAGAGAAGGCATTCAAGTCTATGTAGATGTAACAGTCTTATTAAATAAAAAACACAGAGCCAAATGCAGAGTTAAAAGCCCAAGAGGTCAGAGCGGTAGCTAAGAGCTGATACTAAAAAACCTTTCTTACCCTTCACTGCCACTGTCGTCCTTCCCCTGAGAAAGAGACCTACTTCTGTGTAACTGTCTTTTTATTGGCTTTCTGTTCTGCCTTCTCATTGGTTGTAAACCCAACCACATGACCTCCTCATCACTGCCTGTCTATACAGACCTCCAGGTCTTCTATGGCTGGTATTGAGATTAAAGGCCTGTGTCTCCTTGCTGGCTGTATCCTTGAACACACAGAGATCTGCCTGTCGTGTGACTGGGATTAAAGGTGTGTGCCACCACTGCCTGGCTTCTGCTATGGCTTGCTATTAGCTCTGACCCCCAGGCAACTTTATTTATTAACATACAAATAAAATCACATTTCAGTACAAATAAAATATCACCATAAGTCTATGCAGCAGGGTGACCATTCTCTCCAGAGATGCAGGCCAAACAGCAGAGTTCAATGTGCTCTCTCAGGCCTTTTTCTTAAGCTTCACAGTGCCCTGAGAGGTGACAAGGATTGGTGTCCAGGTTTATAAGTGGGAGAACTGGAGCCATGGAGGGACTTGGCCCAGCTCATACAACTTGGCTAGGCTCACACAATGGCCAGTCAAATGTCTGACTCATAATGGACTTGCTTTTTTCTTCACTAGGCTGCATTTGTATGTACAGATGTGTACCTGTATGTACATGTGTCTCCAAGTGTGTCCATATGTTTTCACATTTCCTCAGGTGTGTCCATGTGTTTGTATGTGCTTCACATGCACACATGTATCTTTGTTTCTGTGTGTGCCCTGTGACATGTTCATGTGTGTGCATATATCTATGTGTGTATATTATGCTCACACACACACATGCAGACATACTCTTTAGGATGGGGTTGGTGGTTACCAAAGAGAACCTGATACCAGGTAGCTGGTAGAGATGCAGAGGGACTTCTTACCGTGAGATCTGGGCATCTCTTCTGCTTCTCCCACTGAGGTTCTGGGGATCTCAGTAAACCCCCTCTTCTCCTCTGAGTCTCTCTGATACCATGAAGCCAGAGCCAGGTGAGAAGCTCAGAAGCCTGCCTTGAGCTGGCATTCTGTGCAACCCAGGAGCCCACTGAACAGTGAAGGGTGGTCTGAGAAGACTTCGTAGAGGAGGTGCATAAAGCACACCATGTTTGGGACAGAGACAGCAACCGGGATTGGTAAGTGTGGGCAGAGAGTGTCATTCATATGCCTGCTGCTCTTCTGGGCTGAGGTCCAGAAATAGCTGTGGTGAGAACTACATTTTTAAAGTGGGTCTTAATGTTTCTCACTGCTGGAAAATATGCCATTATGGGCATTTTTCCCTCCAGATTTCTGGACCGCCATGCCCCTCGTTCTTGCCCACATTGCTCACTTTATTTGCTCTGACTGAAGCCTGTCTGTTTTCATTTCTGTGTCTGTCCTGCCTCTGTCCCTTGATGATGTACAGAAGAGCTGGCCTGTGGCCTTGCTCTCTGTGTTGAGCCTTGGGAGATGATGAGACTTTGGTTGTAGCTGGCAGCAAGGGCTTACCCAGGAAGCCAGCCTGGCAGATGAGGGCGAAGTGCCACCGGGTACTCAGGAGGCTGCTCTACAGTCTGATAAAGGGAAGACAGCGGCTGTGTGCCACATCCAGAGTGCTTTTGGAGACAGCAGTGATACCACAGACAGTCTCAGGTTGATCCTTGCCAAGGTATGCAAACCATGGGAGGTTCCTCTGTGTCTGTGTGCCTCTTTCCTCTGGTATACAATGCGTTCATACCAGTATCTGTCCACAGAGCACCCTCAGCACCCACTGGGTTCCATCATCCTACTCATCACCTTCACTACCACTAGAAGACAGAGTCACTTGCTTCTGAGAGACTCATGGAGACCATGCCCACCTGGCTCCCTATAACAGGGAGCCTGTGATCCTGCAGTACAGTCCTGTCTTGGTGGAGACCAAGTGCTAATACGCATCTTCATTTCACCTGGGAGCCTGGGGATTATCAACAAGGCTTAATCTTGAAGCCACAGTCACAGGGGCAAACAATGGCCCAAGAACATTTTAAACCTGAAGCCCATTGCTCTAGCAAGAGTTCCCAAGTGGAGGTTACACGGTGATTGGGGGTAGGGAGAAAGAAGCCTGGTGGTGTTGAAAATGGCGCATTAGGCATGGTGTAGGACGGAAGGGTGGAAGATTCGATTGTGGCAGGTTCTCTGTGACAGAGCCAGGCAGGCTTCTGATTTCCCTTAGATCTCAAAAGGGCTCTTCTGAGTGCAGTGCAGGGAGGAGGGTAGAGGCAGGAAGTTCCAGGGAAAAGGCGAAGGGAGAGTCCAGAAGGAAGGACTACAGCCCTGAGCTAGGGCAAGGTCCGGTGCCTGGGAAATCTTGAGTAGACACTTGACTAAGTCCAACTTCTCATTAGCTAGATCACTTGGGGTTAAGAAAATATGACCACAGTGAACCTCTCAAGGCACAGTACCTCCTGGAGGCCATGGCACTGTTCACATCAGTGAAAAAGAGAATACAGACAGAGTACACAGCGTAATGCCCGGCAACTAGCAGTTCTGTGCAACAGTAACTGTGCGCCTAAGTGAATTATCACTGTCTTATTCCATGATCTTTATTACTGTCAGTTAATATCTTTTCTCACGATAGGAATCATGAGCTTCAGGCCAGCCTGGGCTACATAGCAAGGCTCTTTCTCAAAACAAAAGCAAAATTCTTTCCTTATCACTCCACAATAGCAAGCAGGATTTGTGTAGCCATCCTATATCCTGTTGTGCACACGGCTGCTCTGAAGGGTCTTCTCTTCACTGCCATTCTGTTGGACTTCGACTTGAATACCTCTGAGAAGCTTGCTACCTGGGCTTTCAATCCTATTCTCGGATGCCAAACCCCTTCCAAAGTGGACTTGATTGATTGATGGTAATCAGAGAATCCTGGGGGACATTAGCAATCAAGGTTCTTCCCCCTAAGGTCTCAGCAACCCTTGTTCCTTCCTTCAGCAGTGTCACCCCAGGCAATCTCATGCTGGAAAGCTTTCTGGCTTTAGGTTCCCGCACAGAGCCACTGTGTCTGTGAGATTCTAAACTCATCAACAGCTTACCCACCTCTCATGAGAAACTATCCTAGAATTCTGCTTCCAGAAGGAATAATTCTCCTGGCCCCAGCCAGGACATTTTCCCAGCTGTCTGCAGTGTGTGCTGTCTTCCAGAGCTCTGTATGCATGGCTTCTCTCTATAGGTCTCAAATGCTTCAGTTGTTCTTCATGCTTCAATTGAACGGAATCCAGCCCAACTCACTCATCTTACAAAAGGGACACAGGATCCCAGTGAGAGGAGACCAGAAAAACCTTCTGGTCCCTCCTAACCTCAGTTTCAGAGCGCTTCCTTGGGGACCACACTCACCCCCAAATGTTTAAAGAATCTGTTGACACAGAATATGGACTATTTCTTGAAGCAGGAGATTAAAATGTCTTCCCCTTTGTGCCCAGTGGTTACAAAATGAAGACAAGAGTAAGTGGGACATGTTCCTTTTGCTACTCCCAGAGTACTTTTACCATCTTTACACTTAGCTCAGGGCTTGGGACAACGGTACCAACTGTTTTTATAAATGGGTGGAAATATTTACGTAGGGTCGTATTCCAGAGAGGATAGAGCTAGGACAAAAATAAAACAAAACAAACAAATAACAACAACAACAAAAGCCAAGCCGGTGTTGACACTGTAGTTCTGAGCTCTGTCTTACTAGGGCCTCTCTGCTCACTTCTCCCCCTGGCCTTTATGTAATGTCGTCTTTGAACCCATTTACATAACAGCACCCCAAATGAGAAGGGTCCTGCAGACAGACTGTGTCGGCTGCTTTTCTAGTTTCTTCTTCCAGGCCTGACTTCCTTTCGGCCTCACCTAATTTCCCTCTAGTCTTGTTTTATGGACCTGTGCCCAAGGTTTGGTGGCTACAATATGTAATTTAGGTCCCATTTGCGGCTGGCAAAACATATAATGGTAACAGAACTGGAAGATGATAATCTTGTTGCAGACCGCTATGGGATTGGGGTAAGGAGATGGTTTTTCTTATTTCCTCTTTTAAAAAGGAAGTTATGGTAGATGTGTGACTCCCCAAACCCTTCCCTGAGTCTGGGACACTAAATTCCTTCCTAACTTAGGTATCTGAGTTTGGAATCATGCCCCATGTCATCATCTACAGAAGAAGAAAGAGTGACCTTGAGAGAAAATACCTTTGTGTAAACAGGGGTGACTAGTCTCCATGACAACTACTTCCCTATCAGGAGTCTCTGGGCTCACACTCATATCAGGAAGCTTGTTTTTTAGAACTCCTATGTTAAATAGTAAACAATAGGTTTCAGGGCTGCCCCAAACTCTCCAGGTCACCTGGACAAATCCCGTGCCTCTTCTGGACATCACTTTCCTCATTGATGATGAGTGGATGATGCTAGTTTTGCTAGAGGTGATGATCATGATGGTGATGATGGCAGTTAGAATGAAAAGTATTTTCGTGATGGTTGTCTATTGCTGTGATAAACATCGTGACCAAAAGCAGCTTGGGGAGAAAAAGGGTTTATTTCAGTTTGCCATTGTAATCCCTTATGAAGGGAAGTAAGGGCAGGAACTCAAGGCAGAACCTGGAGGCAGGGACTGAAGTTGAGGCCATGGAGGAGCTCTCTTACTGTATTGCTCACTCTTGGCTTGCTCAGTAAACCTTCATATACACTCCAGGACCACCAACCCAGGGATGACACTGCCCAAAGTTGTAGCTGGAAGTTTTCCTGTGTCCCGCCCGGTCTGCAGTCACTCAGACCCAAGTAAACACACAGAGGCTTGTATTAATTAAAACTGCTCAGTCATTAGCTCAGGCTTACTACTGACTAGCTCTTACACTTAAACTAACCCATTTCTGTTTATCTATATGTCACCACGTTTCCTGTGGCTTTACCTGTATGCCATTACATGCTGCTCCATGGATGGTGGGCTGGTGTCTCCTGACTCAGCCTTCCTCTTCTTAGAATTCTCCTTGTCTGCTTATCCTGCCTATACTTCCTGCCTGGCTACTGGCCAGTCAGCATTTTATTAAACCAGTGTACAAAAGCATTATCCCACAGCAGATAGTAGTGGTAATGATGGTAATAATGATGCTGATTTTGATGGTGATTATAGTGTTGGTGACAATTTTGATAATGGTGGTGGTGGTAACAATAGTTAGGGAAGGAGTGATGGTAATGATTTTGATAGTGATAATATTGGTGATAATCATACTGGTGATGATGGTGATAGTGGTAGCAGTGGCAATAGTAATGATAGTAGTGTTGGTGGCTGTAACATGAATCTTAAATGGTCTTATTAATAAAAAAAAAAAACTCAGTGCCAGATATTGGGGTGATAGCTGAGAGATCAGAGAGGCCGAACAAACCACAGCTAACCTCACCTCACCAACTTGTTCTCAGACTGGAAGCTCTGAGTCCTCATCCCGATGAATCTCAGCTGAGCTGCTGCTAAAATCGTAAAAGCTTAAAAGCCTCTAGTTCCTGGTCCTCACGCCTTATATACCTTTCTGCTTCCTGCCATCACTTCCTGGGATTAAAAGCATGTGTCTTTCTCAAGCAAAGACATGAGATCTCAAGTGCTGGGATTAAAGGTGTGTGTCACCATGCCTGGCTGTTTCCACTGTGGCCTTGAACTCACAGAGATCTGGATGGATTTCTGCCTCCAGAATGCTAGGATTAAAGGCATATGCTACCACTGCCTAAACTCTGTGTTTAATATAGTGGCTGTTCTGTTCTGACCCCCAGATAAGTTTATTGGGGTGCACAATAGATAAACCACAAGTGGCAATGATCATGAAGCTCATCATGGTGATGCTGATGATACTGATGATGGTAGAGACAATAATGATGGTATTTATTAATTGATCAATATGTTGTTAATGTTTTCCACATATTTATTTCTTACCATATTCCAGAATGGTAGGTACTATTATCTTCCTCCAATAGTGTCCTATTTAGGATTTCTATTGCTGTGAAGAGACACTATGATCATGACAACTCTTACAAAGGAAAATATTTAATTGGGGTGGCCTACAGTTCAGAAGTTTAGTCCATTATCATGATGGTGGGACATGGTGGCATGCATGCAGACGTGTTACTAGAGAAGGAGCTGAAGGTTCTACAATTTGATCCACCCACAGTAGGAAGTGAACTGTGATGCTGGGCATAGCTTGAGCATAGGAGACCTCAAAGCCCACACCCATAGTGACATACTTCCTCCAACAAGGCCACACCTAATCCAATAAGGCCACACATTCTAATAGTGCCTTTGGGCCCCCTTTGGGGGCTATTTTCTTTCAAACTACCATAAATAGATAGGAAAAATGAAGTATTAATTGATTAACATGGCAAAGATCAAACATCCCCTAAGTAGAAAAGCAGAATGCCTTTGGCAAAAGAAGAGGGTTTTTGTTTGTTTGTTTGTTTGTTTTTTGTTTGTTTTTTGTTTGTTTGTTTTAGACAGGGTTTCTCTGTGTAGCTTTGGAGTCTTTCCTGGAACTCACTCTGTAGCCCAGGCTGGCCTCGAACTCACAGAGATCTGCCTCCCGAGTGCTGGGATTAAAGGCATGCGACACCACCACCTGGCCATAAGAGTTTTATATATTGTTTATGCTCCTTCTGTAAGTCTCAAATACGATGGCAGTCTAGTTTGAAGAATTCTTATCTTCTTTCATGCCTTCTCCTTTGTCCACGTGGGATTCCTTTGGAACTAGAAAGACCCTGTCCTACAAGCTTCAGGCTCCTCTTGTCTACAAATCCCCCCTGACTTCTCCCCAATGGTATAAATCCTCATCGGCCTGTCCTTCATCCTAATACTCTATGGGTCATCTCTTCTCCTTTCCTGTCATTTATTCACACTAGTATACCGTGGGCCCTTCCATGGGAGATAGGCAGGATTTTGTCTATTGTTCACTTGCTGCCCTACAGTAGATTTACTCTTAGGATGGCCCGTTTCTAGATCCACACTTACAGTGAATCTCTGAGTGGTGAAGCATCTAAATGTTGATCTCTCTCAGCCCCAGATATCCTTTTTTCTCTGATTACTGGCTTTCCAAAGCATCCTTCCATACCTGCTGTGGAGAATGGCTGTCTTCCATGACATCATTTAAGAAAGGGAGAGTCTCACAGTCCCTAAGCATCTCCCAATGCTAGGTGTCGTCCTGGTTGTGCTTCCATCCTGTTTACTACTCTCCATAGCACTGTATGGCAGCAGCTTGAAGACCCATGTTTGCATTTCATCCTTAGAGAGAGGAAGTAATTTGTCCAAGATCCTACAATGAACAGTAGCATTAGAATTTGAGCACATGTCTGCCTGTTTTATTTCTATTTTCTAAATCCCATATTCTGCGACACAGTGAGGCTTTGGGGGAGTGTCTCCTCTGCCATGATACATCATTTAAGAGATACAGTTTAGACATAACAAATATCAGGATTTCTAGGCCACTCCAGTGGCAAAAGAGCCTAATGAGAGATGGCATTTAAAATGAGGACAGACCCAGGAAATCCAGGTCTTTGAACCCATTTAAATACCTCACCAGTAAAAAGAGACTGCCCTACATTGTTACCTACTTTGTCACAGTAAGGCTTTCTTGAACAGCAGTTTCCCAGATGTCATTTCCTTGATGGAGGGAGCCAAACCTATTCCCTGCCTCTGGAAGCTCCATTCCAGTGAGAGTCAAAGAGCCAGTCCAGTTCAATGAGACTAGGTGTGAGGGAATGCACAAGGTGCTGAACTCAAGTTTAAAGTTACAATCCTCGCAGTTCAAATTCTGCTCCATTGTTTGACTGGGGTTTGACTTTGGGCAAGTAACCTAACCCCTTAGAGCTTTTGTTTTCTCATCTATAAAATGTGGCTAATGACAATGACCCCACCCACTGACATTTATAGCCAGGTTCCCCAGCTAGAGGCATTAATAATCAGACATGGAGTTGGCATTAGATCAGAAACTCATAGGAATGGAGTGAAGATGATGAGTTAAGACACATTCTGTTTGTCAAGGAGAAAACCCTGGATAAACATTAGAAATGACTGTTACTAATGTGTAGAGCTTAAAGGGATTTACAGGGAGTGCATCTGCTTTCCTACCTGTGGGAGATGGAGAAGTCATTGCAGAATGTGACATCACCACCATCCACCCACACCTACACCTCCACTCTGGTGTGGAGAAGACGATGCGGGTAGGGTGGAGCTATGTGATTTGGTGTTACCCCTTCTCTGTGCATGCATCACCCTAAGTCTCAGACTAGACTTTGCTCTAGCCTTGAGACAGGGAACAGAAGCATCCTAGCACCACGCTTAGAGTTCTTCAGGACCCAGACTCTGCCTTTTTGGGGTTCTTCCTGGAACTCCAGCCACCAAATCCTTCCTCTTTCCTCCTCATCCTGAGCTCTGAGTCTAGCCCTTGGCCCTTGGTCCTTGGAAATGTGGCCAGTGACGAAGCAGACACAAGTCCCGTTTGTGACTTTATCAACTTTGGAAGCAGATCATGGGAATTTTCTGAATCTGGGCCCCCAGCCAGAGGCATTTATAATCAGACATGGAGCGGTCATTAGAGCAGAAACAATAAATTACAACAGCGCTGTGAGAACTCCCCAGAGCTGCGCACATGAGGGGAACCCAGCGTGCAGTGCACCAGCAGGCTCTCCAAGGCCAAACTTTCCTTCTGCAGCCTAGAGCCCCTGCCCTACCATGCTCAGGCTGGACCCCAGACATCTATTGTGAGCATCTGTAACCTTCAATATAGGATAGGGCTGGGTGTAGGGTGTGGAAGGGGTCTTGGAAGGGGAAAGGGTTCTCCATGAGAACATCCCAGATCCAGACCTTACAGCAAGGTACGATTAGTGAGCACAGTAGAAGGCATAAGAGATGTGACAATCAGAGACCGGATTTGCAGTCTTCATTCAAGACACTGCCTCTGTCTAAAAGTAACTTTCCATGCTATAAAATGAGAACAGTAGCATTAGCATTCTCATGATCATTGTAAAGACTAGTGTGTCATTCAGTGTTAATGGCCTGGCACATACTAGCCAGTAAGTAAGCACACTACTTCTTTCCAGCTGCCCTTTCCTACCCTCTGCTTGTGCTATCCAATACACTAGGCATTCACCATAATAACTGACTAAACTAAATTTAAGAATCAGAGTCTCCAACTAGAGGAAAGTACTTCAAGATGCAGGTACCAATAAGGAATTTCTTAGAAGGATTCCAGTAGTACAAGAAATAATTCTAATAATCGATAAATGGAATTGCATGAAATTAAGAAGCTTCTACATAGCAAAGGAAACAATCAGCAGATTTGCCAACTGTACATCACATGGGGGATTAGTACCAACGATATATAAAGAACTGCAAAAGTTAAACATCAAGAAACAAAATTGGACCTGTAAGACGGCTCCATATGGATACTGTGACATATGCATGCCTGCTTATACACACAACATCATACATATATACACATAAGCCCATATAAAAAAGGGAAACCAAGCAACTATATTACTGGTATGGATGTAGAGAAAGTATAAACTGGTTCAGCCACTGTGGAAATCAGCATGGAGATTTCAAAAAAAATCTAAAAATAGAACTGCCAGGCCTGGGTATATAGCCAGAGATTCTATATTCATATGGACACTTGTATATCTATCATCGGTGTTGCAGGATTCACATTAGCCAGGAAATGAACTAGCTTAGATGCCCATCCACAAATTAATGGATCAAAAAATGAGTTATATATTCACAGTGAAATTATATGCAACTGTAAAGAAATGAAATTATGACATTCGCAGTAAAAGCATTGTGTTAAGCAAAACAAGCCAGACTGAGAAACACTACCTTGTTTCCTCTCATGCAGACAACCTAGATTTTAATATACATCTATGTGTATATATGTGTATTTATTTTTATATGTGTGTGTTTGTAGGTCATAAAACTACAAAGGGAAGGGGTCATGAGCATGGAGGGATTTTTTTTTGTATACATTATTTAGTGTGGGGAGGATTTACAGGGGTCAGAGGACAACCTGCTAGAGTCCATCTCTCCTCCCATCATGTGGTGGGGGGGAGCAGGAGTATCTGCAGAGGTCAGAAGACAACCTGCTGGAGTCCATTCTCTCCTTCCATCATGTGTGTGTGTGTGTGTGTGTGTGTGTGTGTGTGTGTGTGTGTGTGTGTGTGTGGTGTAGGGGGGGATCTGCAGAGGTCAGAGGACAACCTGCTGGAGTCCATTCTCTCTTCCATCATGTATGTCCCAGAGGTCAGGCTTGTCAGAAAATCCTTAACCCACTGAGCTATCTTGCCAGTTGAGGAGGAGAGCTTAGGGGAAGTGGGAAGTAGGGTACTAGGAAAGCAGCAAGAGAAACTAACTGGGGGGAGAAAGGGAACCAGAAATGGGAAGAGAGTATGATTTGGGGGCGGGGGAGAAAAACAGTGCAGGAGGAGAATGTATGAAGATGCTGTGATGAAACCCTTACTTTGAATGCTAACCTGAAATTTCATTTATTTTCTTAAAGTGAAATGTTTTTAAATCCATAACTCAGTTGCACCAGTATGTTAAAGGACCCAGTAATCATGTGCTGTGTCACATGTATTAGACAGCTTGGGGTCAGAACATTCCTGCTCTTAAAGAACTAGACAGTGCTGCCTGCCTCTACTACCTGGGAAAAGTTTGGTTCAGCTAATCTCCACTGGGCCAGACCCTGAGGTTACTAAGAGGGCTGAACTCTTCTCCCCGTCAAGAGGCACATGGCAGAAGAAGCTCGGTCAGAGAAAAGGCCACCCAAATGAGGACACAGGGCATCAGAGAAAGATTTCCCTCAGGGGCACATTTAAAGCCTGAGCTAACATTGAAAGGATATAAGGTGGGGAGGATGGCATTATAAGTAAAGTGGCCTGAATGACAATGTTCCCTATAATACCGAGCTGATGGCAGCAGCATGTGTTTGCACACATAGGATACTGCCACAAAGTCATTGCTGCCAGAGCATAAGGTCAGGGTGGAGAACAGCAGGGACTATCTCAAGAGAGGCCTGGCATGCCTGGAAGGTGAGAGCTGGGCTTCCCTCTGGGCTGCTGATTTCCAGCTCTCCTTTCAGAGGAACTCAGACCCAGGGGCTTTGCGGAATGACCAGATCACATGACTTGAGCCCCAGTTCCAGGACTACAGATCTCAGTACTTGCTGGTGCCACTGTTCTCTAAACTGGTTACTTGACAGCTATGAACTAGTGTAACACTGGCCCAACCCCAACATCCCTGAGACATGGATAGTTTATCCCCTTGCTGACAAGAAAAAAACAGTAACTTTCTCAGGGTCCCTAACCTTAAACAGTACAGCTGCAACTGGTCACCTGTGACCACTTGTTTCTGACTGGATGAGCTACATTCACTTGATAGCTTGCTACCTTGCTCATAGCTTCCTCCCTGCAATAGATGCTGAGCCTTTGCATCGTTACCCATCTTGAGTGATTGGCAGCACACATGTGAGCTGTATGACCCTCCTCTAGAAACAGCTTCCTAAACCCAAGTTCCCTCCAGCTCCTGCTCTGTCTTCCTGATTCCCTGTATAACTCAAGTCCAATGACTTGAACATCCTCACAGTCTCTCCTTCCTCCCCTCCCATTCTCTTCTCAGTGCAGTTCCACCACCACTGCTGCCCTAGGTCCACTTTTCTTTAATCTCACCATGGATGCTGTGTTTGACAGAGCCTCTCTGTCTACACTCCAGATACTCCCACCCCCTCCAAGACCTTCTATTTCATGCTAGCCTATCATTTGTATCATCTGTTTATGTCATGGACACCTGCAAAGGTCTTAGGATGTGGGCCAGGAGTCACAGGAACTCCATAAATCTGAGCCAACTGGGAACACATTGGTTACACCTCACTTCCTATTGTTGAGCTGTCCATCAGGAACCTTAAATTTAACATGTTCATAAACAAACTTCAATTCAGGTTTTCCTCCAGTTTCTCACAGCCTCCCCTCCCCATGTTTAATCTCAGTGAATGCCCCAAGGTCAAAGTTCAAGAGCTGGCCTTGAGCCTCACTTTTCCTCTCTGCCCCAAGACCAGACCATGCAGGTAGATCTGCTGCATTTAGTTCTACATCCTGAGCTCTGCCACCTTCTCCAGGGCCACCATCTCATCCTGGCCATCTGTGTTCATGGCAATGGCCTCCTCGAACCATTCTCATGATGCTGGTTCCTCCACAGCTGTTCTGTAGAATCCACAGAGGTCCTTGTTGAGCTAGGTCAGAACTCTCTTCACACCCAGAATCAAGCCCAGAGCCTGCACTGAGCTCCAGGCCTCCCACCGTTGGAGCCTGGTGGATCTCTCTGGGACTTGTCACCCTCTCCACCTTCCTCTAGTTCCCTTGCTGCTCTGCTGTTCCTCAAAGGAGCTCATGTCCTGTCCCCATAGGCCCCTTGCCTGGCAGCTCATCTCTGAATCATCCTATGGCTGCCTTTCCTTAAGGCCTCTAATCAAATATATTCCCAGAGACATCCTCAGAAAGTAGCTCTCCTGTCCCTGTGCCCCTTTCCTCTGCTTCTTCTTCTCTCAGGGAAGGAAATAGATGGGGGTTGTCATGACCTGACTATCTGAACTATCTTTTGCCACCATAATAAACCATCCCAGACTTAATGGTTTCCTGGTCCTCAACTAGTTCCTAGTTCAGGCAGTGAGCATTCATCTTGTGAGCTCCCTGGGGTACTCAGCTGTAGCTGTAGTGGCATGGAGGCTCAGGTGTAGCAGGAAAGTGGCTCACTGGAGGCCCTGCCCTGTGTGTATACTCTCAGGGCTCACTATATAGTGTCTCCAAAAACATGGCTCCTCACTCCAAAAGCTTTATTTCTCACAGGGCCTCTCAGGAATCCAAGAGTGTGAATTCCACAGGTGTCATGAAGGGAAACCCATTATTCTTTCAAACCCCGAGCCAGAAAACTGGCAGGGTTTCACTTCCACCTCAAGTCGCAGTCAAGACAAAACTCAGATCTTGGGCACAGACTCGTCCTCCTGATGAGAGCAGTCCCAAAGAGCGGAAGTGACCCCTTCAGTCTGCTACTCTAACCTTTCACCCTGGTCACCTGCTGCTTCGTGTGTTTGTCTCATTCACTGAGAGGAAGCCGTTGTGAAGGCCAAAGTCTTCTCTTCCCTCATCACACCTTCCTTACTCAGTGTATAAATCTCCTGACAAAAACATAATTGATAAACTAGTGGCCACATTGAGAACAGGCCACTTATTATGTTCAAGTGTTAGGTTCCTTTGGAAACAATGGAAATGATTATCCTTGTTTTGCCTTATTTTGTGGAGCCCTCGAATGTTCCAGAGCCAGAAGAACACTAGAAAGACTCCCTGTGACTGGACCTTTCTTTTCCCACCAGTAGCCACACCTTGCCTTGTATTTCCTCATCTGAACAGGTGCACCCAGGGAACCCTGGAGTGTGGTCTTTGGGAGCCCCACAGTGAAAAGCCCACATAAAGAGGGTCTGGTGTCAGCTTTACTTGTGTTCTGCTGGTGGGGCCCTGGACTAGTTCCTTTCCCTCTCTGGGATTTGGCATTCTCACTACTAAGGGCATTGGAGGTGAAGTATGCGCAGGGAGAGGGGGCAGAGGAGTGGATTGCTTGCAGCTTTTCTGAATGCTTCTCCAGGACCAAAGCTGCCTAGAGGCTAAATGGGGAATTAGGCTCTGTATGTATGCTGCCAACAAAGAAGTCACACTGTCCCACAGCTGCTTCTAAGTCTGTTCTTGGTGAGGTTTTAGAGAGGGGGGAGAGAGGTGAGGCAGGCATAGTTAACCATCACTAGCATCATGTTCCCTCTTCACCTCCCCAGGCTGCCAGTGGCCTTGGGCTGTACCAAGCTGAGGGGCAGGGGATTGCTGGAGTCAGCCAGAAGCTAAACACCAACTCAAGGGGCTCACAGTACAGCAATATGGGG
Source organism: Peromyscus aztecus (assembly GCA_902168405.1). Lineage (NCBI taxonomy): Eukaryota > Metazoa > Chordata > Mammalia > Rodentia > Cricetidae > Peromyscus > Peromyscus aztecus. The sequence continues at coordinate 27,935 of CABHPQ010147092.1, forward strand.
AGTCCACATCCCTGAGGAAGGAGCTGCACTATGCTCCTGGCCACCCTGATCTCTGGGGCTATGACTTTGTCCAACTTTCCTCATAAATCTCAGGCCCCCTGGTCTTTCTCTTTCTTGGCATCTTCTCTCAGACATGGAAGACATTCAGATAATGGAACTCTATACCATGACTGGCCATGGCTGAGTCTCTACCTTCATGTGGGAGGGCTCCTGGTGTGAGTTCCAGGAAACTTAAGATACACAGTTCAGCCTTCCCTGCCTGAGCGCATAACTGCCTGGGTGCTGAGATATGGAGGAGAGAAAGTCAATGTAGAAGGCGGGAAGAGGAGAAGGAGAACGCCAAGTCCATTTTCATATGGAAACAGTGCAGGGAATCCTGGGAACATATAGCTCAGGACAGCCAGAAGCAATTAGGCAAGTGCCTCGGCGTGATAGGGAGAATATATAAACAGAAGGAATCACATGCACAAGAGTCCAGAGGCCAAAGAGGAGTATCAGGGGACGGCTGGGGAGACTCCCTGGAAAGGGGCTGCAGGGAACCACAAAGAGAGGCATGGGGGAAGACCGTTCATGACAGAGAGAGTAGATTGGGTGAGGGGCATAGAAGTACCAAATGCCTCAGGAGTGTGTGTAAGACACGGGAGGTGAGGGAGTATGAACACAGTGAGCAGGGAGGGAGTGTTCAGACAGCTGTGAAAATGACCCGATGGGAGGCAGCAAGGGTAGTTCAGAGAGATGACAATTATGATGCCAACAAGTAGAAGACTGTTTTGCAATTTTCAGCACACTAGACAGTCATGGGTTTCTACCAGGCTTTAGGGCAAAGCCAGGCTGGAAGGATGGCGGGAAAGCAAGTAGTCTGAATTTAAAAGGCCAGACAGACTCTGTAGGAAGAACATCTCAGACAAAAGCAAAGCCCTTGAGGTAGAAGTCAGCTGTGTCACAGACCTACCAGCCATCAGGTCCAGCCAAACAGGGTGAAAATCTCAGGCTAAGAGGGTTCAACACACTGGGTGGTGGTGGCACACACCTTTAATTCCAGCACTCCAGAGGCAGAGCCAGGCAGGTCTCTGTAAGTTCAAGGCCAGCCTGGTCTATAGAGCGAGATCCAGGACAGGCACCAAAACTACACAGAGAAACCCTGTCTCAAAAAACCAAAAAAAAAAAAAGGGGGGGGGTTCAACTCTGTAAGTTTGCCTCTAGGGAGGCCTGAACATCCGTTCCAACAGGGAGGTCAGCAGTAGACTTGAAGAGATAGGGTTTGAATTGAGCCCTTGAAAGGAGCCCAAAAGCCAGACATACGGAGACATACCTGCCATGCCAGCTCAGAATGAGGGCCAGAGGAACATCTCATTCATGCATTCAGAGTGGTCTATGTGCTGCACTTGAGTACCAAACTAACTGGTTTGCAGACTGATATCTTTCTAAAGGGTTCCACTCAGACCTTTCCAGAATATAAAGGACAAGGCACTGTAGGAGTTAAGAGCCTGGCTGTCCCCTGCCTGAGCTTTGTCCTCTTCTCAGCTTGGCTGCTATGTCTGCACTGATGGAAGCAGAAAAAGCAATCTTTTCACAGGGTCTCCGGCCCAGCTGTTCCTGGCGTGGAACCCATAAGCCATGGGAAAGAAAGAAGGCAAATTTTGTGATCAGAACGTGTGAAAGTGTGAGGGGGGCATGTCAACAAGGGATCTGCTATGAGATATTCAGTCCTCACCAAAATCCAGAAACATAGCGTATCACCCCTAATTTACAGATGGCAACACCAAAGCTTGAAGAAGTTAGCTAGCATTCTTCCCGAGCCACAAAGCTTATTAATATCACTAAAGGAGGGACTGAACTTGGGTCAGTCCGATTTTAGGCCCTGAGACCCTTCCTCTATACTGCTTTGCTTGTTTGGCCCTATGCCTGCCACTATTAATTGTGGTGTAGTGGAGGTGGGCCTCAGTTTCTCCACTGGCAACATGAAGAAAATGACTGCATTCTAGTCCTGGGGTCTAGAACAGTATTTCTTGAATTCACCTGTGCTCATGAATCACTTGGGGACCTTGTTAAATTACAGATTCTGGTTTATAAGGTCTGAACCGAGGCCCAAGAAGCAGCATGCCCGTGAGCCCAGGACATTTCCGGTCCATGGAGCATATTCTGAGTGCCAAGTCATCTCTAATGACCAACCCTCTACCAGGATGGGTGCTGACTGGGGTGAGGAGCAGAAGTCTTGCCCAGACCACATTGATTCTTGAGATTCCTGCCCATTCTGTTCAGCTTTTGGGAAGAGGCCAAGCAAGGAGAAAATGTCTCCCCACTTTACAAATGAGGAAGTCAGGCTCTAAGATAAAACAAGGCTTGCCCTGCAATGCTGCTGCCTGGCCCAGCATCCTTCCTCGCGATTCCCGCTGCCTGTCTCCCTGTATTTCTCCCTTCAGTAGCCTCTTCTTGGCAACTACTCAGGAGGACAACACCTCCACTAGGTACCCCCATCATAGGTGCCCCTCCACTTTTCTCCTAACAGGAGTCTGCCCCATAAAATTGAAGCATCTCTCATGACTTGAGGGATTTTCTGCGGCAGGTGGCCTTGGGCTGTCTGTCTGCTCCTCACCTGAAGTCTGAGACCAAGAAGAGCCTGGGCTTTCCTTAGGGAGGTTCCAGGAGCAGGCGCCAGCTCCACCCGGGAAGTCTGCCCTCCTGCCTGCAGGCTGGCTCCACCCCAGGGTTGGGCATACCATGCTCATGCTCATGGGATGGCTTTGGGCTTGTTACTTGGACAAGTAAATGTTTGCAAATGGATTTATGGGTCCCATGTTTACCATATTGTCAGGGAAACAGGGCTGCAAGACTGAGTCACCCAGAGAAGGAAGACTGAACTTAGCACCTCGGGTGGTCTCTACCACCCAAGCCCAGGGGCCACTGTTCACGTATGCCAGACCAAAAGGCCGAGTCAGTCTCTGTCTTGCAGCTCTGACTGAAACACATGCCCACACCCATCCTCGCACACTTTACATATTCCTTTCTTGCCTTTCTCCATCCTGCTTTTTCCTAGGCCTCCAAGGTACATAGAAAGAGCTCTTTTCACACAGGTGCGCACGCGCATGTGCACACACACACACACACACACACACACACACACACACACCTACCTACGGCCACACACCATCTGCTCTTGCCGTGAAGGGTGTTTGCTTCATGTCATGTAACACAGCGTTTGCCTGCATTGATATTGTATTTACATGCATGCTATGTGATCTTTTTTTTTTTAATGTGGATTTTGCTTTCTATCTATTTCTTGAACCTAGAAACAAAGTTTTATACTCAGCCTACACTTCTCAGTGGAATACACAGCACTTAATAATGGCTGCTAGGAGGAGCCTTCTGGAATGGGAG
>CABHPQ010147093.1:0-18191 GCA_902168405.1 Peromyscus aztecus
AGCTTTCTCCCATTTTAAAACATTACACTGATTTGTTGATTTGTATGTGAGTGTGTGTGTGTGTGTGCGCGCGCGTGTGTGTGTGTGTGTGTGCGTGTGTGTGCGCGCGCGCGTGTGTGTGCGTGTGTGTGTGCGTGTGTGTGTGTGTGTGTGTGTGGCCGGCCGCGCACACGCGTGCACACACACACACACACACACACACACACACACACACACACACGGAAGTCAGAGGACAATTTGGGGGAGTCAGGCCTCTCCTTCAACCATGTGGGTCCCAGGGTTTGAACCAGAGTTGTCGGGTTTGGCAGCAAGCATTCTGTTGTTTGTTTGCTTGCCTGTCTGTCTGTCTGTCAAGCCTCTCACTGGCCTCATCCCTCCTTTCTTTCAGGTACTTTGTGACGTCATTAGAGTGAACAATTTAAGCTAATAGAGCTGACGTCTTCATAAGAAGAGAAAATTCAGAGCTGGAGGGGTGCAGAACGGCTCGGTCAGTGAAGAACTTGCCTTAAAAACATGAGGAATTGAGTTGGAGCCCCAAATCCATGTTAAAAAAAAAAAAAAAAAAAAAGCTGGGCAGTGGCACACACTTGTAATCCCAGCTCCTTGGGACTCCAGATTTCAGTGTCCACAGATCAGACACCACAGAGACCTACTGGTGTTCCCTCATGCACAAGCTGCCTGTGCAGGTTCTGATGTGACAGTCACCAAGCTGAGTGGTTTGGGTAGCTGTGACTGCCCACTAACAAGACTTCTCAAAAGGATTCTTGTTTTTGTTGCTTTGTGAGACAGTCTCTCACTTTATAGTCCTGGGACACACTAGGTGGCTGAAGCTGGCTGGAATTTACAGAGATCCTTCTGCCTCAGCTTCCTGAGTTCTGGATTACAAGGCATGAGCTATACCCAGCTCAGAAGGTCTGGGGGAGACTAACAGCTCTATGGCCTTTATTTACATTTTATTTTTAAATGTTAAAAAATGTATTCCCAGCCAGGTGTGGTGGTGCACGCCTTTAATCCCAGCACAGGAGGCAGAGGCAGAGGCAGGTGGATCTCTGAGGCCAGCCTGGTCTACAGAGTGAGTTCCAGGACAGCCAGGGCTAAACACAGAAACCCTGTCTTGAAAAAGCAAAACTAAAAACAAACAAAAAGTTATGTATATGTATTTGTGTGTGTGCAGGTGTGTGTGTGTGTGTGTGTGTGTGTGTGTGTGTGTGTGTGTGCAGGTGCCTGCAAAGGCCAGAAGAGAACATGAGACCCCCTGGAGCTGGAGTGACAGGAGGTCATGTTAGTAACTCAGGTCTTTGGCAGCAGTGTGCACTTTTCACCCCTGAGCCATCTGTCTACGGAGACAGGGTCTAGGACTTAGAGTTGAAGAAGAAAGGGAAGAGTCTGGGGAAACCGTGCAGTCGGTAAAAGCTATCCTTGCAAGTATGAGGACTCAGTTTCAACCCACAGAACCCACGTAAAAGTCGGGCAGGGGCTGAGGTGGCTCAGGGATTACTGCTCTCACTGAGGACCTGAGTTTGGTTCCCAGCACCCTTGGAAGGAGGTTCACAACTCCTGCTCTGGGGATCCAGCACTCTTCTGGCCTCCATGGACACCTACACTCGTGTGCACAAACTTACACACACACACACACACACACAATTTAAAAAGAAAATAAATCTTAGAGGAGAAAAGCTGGGTACAGCGGTCCATACTTGAAACCCTTGAAATCACTGAGAGGTACAGATAACACCTGAGCTTGGTGGCCTCCATATACACATGCACCCACACAAACATGTGTATGCTCCACATGAACACGTGTGCACACACTTGCACACACACCTAAAAAAGACACACCATCTAGCTACTTCCAGGCTGGAGGCCTTGACAGCAGCTCCAGGCTATGCTGAACCAGCTTTTACCAGGTCTGTGGCCTCAGCCAGACGGCCCCTTGGCCAAGCATCCATGTCACTTACCTGCTGGTATAGCCCGTGACAGGGTTCCAACGCTGGTTCTCGTAGATGTGGACGCTCTTCACATCTGACTGTGTGTAAATGTTGCTGGTGCTGCTGGCCAGACCTGGAGAAGAGGGGAGAGGAGGCTGCTGGGGCCCAGGCCACATTAACCCTGAGGCTGCAGCCAGGAACCTGGCCTTTCTGTCTGAAACAGGTCGGGAGAACAGATCAGAGCCGGGGACGCTGAGATGGGTTATTGGATCTCAAAGGGACCAGCCCCGCTTGGGTTTCTGTCCCTTGTGTGTTCATAATCCCTTTGGGACCGCATAGCTTCCGTGGGAGAGATCTGTAACAGGGTCTCACTGTATGTCCCAGACTGGCCTCAAACACAGAGATCTGCCGGCTTCAGCTTCCTGAGTGCTGGAAGTAAAAGCAAGCGACCGCACAACTGGCCCTCCTCCATTCTTAGAGACCCTGTCTTCCTATCCGGTGCCCAGCAGGTTCCTGCCAGGCTCACCTTATTAGCAAAGCTACCTTGGCCCACACATATGACCTCTGTGAGTCTGGATGTCCTCACAGGCAGAACAGAGACCAAAGCAATTCCTGCCTCGAAGTCAGGGAAGTTCTTCGGCCAGTGAGGCTGTAGGTTCCTTTGGTCTTGGTGGACCCCAGTTCTCCGGGGTCAGCTACTTCCTCACCATGGGGTATCGGGGCTGTGGCATAGAACATGCCTCAGAGTTTGCTTTTGTCCCTACTTTCAAGCCTAAACTTGGGGATCCCTATGGTGGGGTCGACTCACTTTCCCTAAAGAGTTTGGAATTTGGTACAATCAGGGGGCATGGGTTCTGGAGTACCCCAAAGTACTCTGCGACTTCATCTATGAAATGAGGTGCTGGACATACTAGAGGCAGCTGCTGTTCTAGAACCTTCACGGTCCTCTGCTCTGCTGGTGGGATCCCAGAGGGCATCTCGGAGGCTAGGCCTATCCTCTGGGTTCTCAAGTGCCATGGATTGGCCTGGGACGGCCCTCTGTGGAGGCTGGCAGTGGTGAAGGTCACCTGTCAGCCAGCTGTGGGACAGCAGCCCTGGGCACTGGGAAGGCTAGCCAGATGGGATCAGGGGAGGCTAGACCCAGCGGGTGTTGGGAGCTGATCTTGCCAGCCTCAGGTGCTCGGAGTCACCCTCACCTTGGAAGCAGCCTCCACCATAGCCGCCTGTGTATACCCACGCTGTGTGGTCGTAGCCAATGCCCCACACCACACCGCGGCTGTTGGCCTCTATGACCCGCAAGTGGCCTCCCATCTGCCGCCAGAACCTGCAGGGGTGATAAAAGCCCCTCAGCCTAGTTATCCAACAGGCCCCACTTGGCCAAATACTACAAGTCTGAGCCCTCCATGCCAGTACAACAGACCCACCCACTTGGCTCCTGTTTGAGTTAACCAATTCGAGAGTGGTATACAAGAGGCAGGGTGTCCCTAAGATCTTGTCCCCCCTCACCCACAGGCCACAATGACCACGGGACAGGGCTCAGGAGTCTAATCCACAATGCTCCCCTCTCAGAGCTGGGAAGTGGAGTCAGGCTGGTCACAGTGTACTAGGTGCATCCAGGCTTAAATGTCATGGCAGAGAGCAGGGGACGTGCCATTTAATCCTTTGTGTAAGGTACAGTGTGGCCAGCTGGCTTCCAAGCCATCCCAGCGAGGCTACTCGGGGACAGCCACCTCCCAAGTAGGAAGGTGGGTTGGTTTTCTGTAGGCTCTGCCTCTGCCACCAGGAAGAGTGCCCTGGCTACCCATGGGAAATTTCGGTATATGATTGATTCCTGGGCTGGACTGTGGTCACTGCTAAGGGAGTCCAGGGCTTCCCTGGCAGTCCTCACCCATCCTCTTCTTCCCCAGAGCCCTGCTCCTACCTGTCCCTTGAGAACCTCTTGTATCAGGTCTCATGGATCCCAGGCTGTCCTCAAACTCACTATGCAGCCAAGGATAACCTTGAACTTTCGACCCTCCTGCCTCCACCTCCAAGTACTGGGACTAAAGGCATGTGCCACGATACTCAGTTTATGGGGTACTGAGAATTGAACTTAAGGTTCCTACATTCTAGGCAAATACTCTAACAACTGAAATTCTCAGTGTCCTACCCTCTCCATGGCTTCAAATGTCCCAACAGAGAAACCCCTGCTCTAGGATCCCCCATAGCTAAAGGCAATGAGGCCCCATCCCCACTCTCCCAAGAGCTTCTCTGCCCCACTCCTAAGACTTCCACCCTTAAGACACATTCCGAGCTTCTTTCTCCCTCTCCTCTCTGCTTCCAGGGAGCCCACACCGCAGGGTCTCAGCAGAACTGGAAGGGACTAAGCTGCCAGGTTCAGGTCTGGTGAGAGAGATGTGGTTTCTTTGCTTTTTCCCTGGAAGTCCCTTGGGGTGGGACTAGATAGAATTCACCACACTCCAAGTACCCTAGGCTACACCACACTCCAAGTACCCCAGGCTACTCCAGAGCTACTTGGTGGGCACCAATGGCCTCTGAGATCAGCCCTGAACAGACCCAGTGGGTCTCAGGGTTCAGGAAAACAGCTAACCACTTTTCTGGCTGGTCAGTGAAAAGCTGCAGTATGCGGGTTCAGGTCCCGCTAGGGGAGCCTTTTCTAGAAACACAAGCTCTGGAGCCTCAGAGTGGCTGGGTGGCAGGTGTGAGGGGCCAGGTACCAGGTCTATTTAGGGCACAGCCCACTCACATCTGGTCGCAGGGCAGCAGGTGCTCACGGGCTTCCAGGTCTGGGCTGGGCTCACTCACAAAGATGTCACCCTTGCAGGTGACAGACCAGATGGCCTGCGGGGACGGGCGTCCATGGACTTTCCGGCTCTCACAACAGGACAGGCTGAGCAGGGCGAGCTGGCGTGGGTACACAGCTGGTCACTGCCGGGCAGGCTGAGGCCTGGGTGGTCAGTTCTCACTAGGCTCTCTCGGACCCCCGTCACTCACCCAGTCATTCATGTCTTGCTCTGTGGCGGCAGCCAGGCGCACGGGCCACCTCTGTCGCGTCCTCTCGGGAGTGTAGAGGGCAAAGGAGTGCTTGGCTTCATTAAGCACTGGGACCAGCACGGTCACCTCATTCAGGAACACGTGCAGGTACTGTTTGGATGGGGGTGCACGGTGAGCCTGTCACCTTACGCAAGCAGGGACCCTCATCTAGACCTCGTTCTTGGGCCTCATGACCCAATTGCTAGTGCTGAAGCTATACTTGATGAACAAATGCTTTGGGGCCGAGGCGGTGGCTCAGTTCATAGAGTGCTTGTCTCGCATGCACCAAGTTCAATCCCCAGCACCGCACAGACCAGGCATGGTGGTGCATGAGAGCCTGTTTCCCACCTGCTCCTCCTAAAGAAAAAAACGCCTTTAAGTTGACTGCCTGGCACATGTGAGACTAGGAGTCATCTTCCCAGCCTCTAGCCTCATCTCAAAGGCCAAGGTCCGGCCAAGCGTGATTCAAACGTGTGACCCCAGCACCTGGGAGGGTGACATAAAGGATGGTGAGTTCAAGGCCATCCTAGGCTACGTGGTGAGTTCCAGGCCAAGCTAGTTAACTTAGTGAGACTCCGTCTCAAAATAAAAAGGACTAGGAAAATATACAGTGATATTTGGATTAAAAAAAAAAATCAGCTACTGTCAGAGGGGTGCTGGTTTGGTGAGGCCACAGCACAGGCCCACACGTGCCCACACTGGGCTTTGACGATGAGGACAGCTCTGCGGTAAGCATCTCCAGGGCCTACTTCATGTGGCCCTCTCTGGGAGATCATCCCTCGACGGCCCTCCTCCCCTGACAAGGGCTTCCCACCCTGTACCTTCTTGTCCTCATGGACCATGTAATAGATGAAGAGGATGCTGTCTCGAGTCCCGTCATGTCCTGTGAACTGCTCCAGGGCCACACGGACGTCCACCCATTTGTGGGGCTTCCAATCACACCACCACTGCAGGGCCCCAGTCTTCACCCACACCGACTGTGGCACAGACAACCCAGAGCAGTTGGGAGAGGTCACAGGCAGCTCTTTCCCAGAGTCTCACAACTATTCTAAGCCCTTGGCCTCTCCTTTTCCTCATCCCTCCCAGCTGTTTCTCGCTTCCACTAATGTCAGTGCCACAAGTGGACACTAGGTGGCGCCAGATACACAGCTGTCTCATCAGTTTCTGTGGACACATCCTTAGCCCATGTTCTGGACAGGGAAACTGAGGCTCAAGGAAGAGGTCACACCTGGCCAAAATCCGAGAGGGAGTCAGTCCTGGCAATCAAGGTCTCAGGCTGCCTAGGTGCACAGGCCCACAAGCTTCTGGGCCAGCCTAGGCCAAGATTTCTCGTGTTCTATTTAATTTCTCTTTCCCTGGCCTGACTATGACATACATCCAAGGCTGGGTCTCTGCCTTCAAGGGTATGAGGTATGCCAAGAAGGGCGACCTTGGGGAGGGCCGTGACTGTCTACAACTCCATCCTGACTCAATTCATCAAAACACCACACCTGGGCGTTTAGGTTCCACAAGGTGACATGGTAGGTCTTTCTCCTCCCTGTCCACCGCCCTTTGAGGACACTGGCTTCCCAGGGCCGCAGGGTGTCCTGAAGGCAGTGGGGCCCCAAGGAAAGTCCTTCAGGATAGATGAATAAACCACCAACTCTATTCCTTATCCTTGGATCTGCTCTGGGACCTGGAAGTACTGCTGGGTATGTGGGACGAACACCCCGCATCAGGGCTGGCATCCAGCGAAGAAGCCATCACTACTCGAGCAGGAGCTGGTGTGGTGGCGAGTGCCTGGGACCCCAGCACTCGGGAGGTGGAGGCAGTTGGATGACCAAGGCGACATTAGCCTGGGCTACAGAACGTGTTCCAGGCTGGCGTGGGGGCACAGTGAGACCCTATCTCCAAACAAACACACGGGACGCGGCAGAGCCAGCCTACCTGCTCCACGGCCTGCTCGTAGTGTCTGAAGCTCTCCAGCTCCCGCTTGGTCCTCTCCGTGAGCTGCTGGAAGATCTGTTTCCTCCAGGCAGCGGTCTGGGCGGGCGTGATGGACAGGGACAGCGTCTGCACTGACGGGGACAGGCCTGCGAGAGGCCAGAGCCTCAGGTCAGGTGCCATCCTGCCTGCAGCTGGACAAGTGGCTGGTGTGGTTCCCTACACCCCCGTCCCTGTGATGATCTGACGGGATCCAGACCCAGCGAAGGCGTGTCTAGACGGGGTTGACTGAGATGGGCGGACCCACCTTGAATGTGGGGCAGCACCATCCCATGAGCTGGGCAGCCCCAGCCTGAGTAAAAAGGAAAACAGCATCCATCCCTGTTTCTTGACTGTGGGTGCAATGTGGCTCCCTCCACCATGATGGACTGTATCCTTGAACCATGAGCCAAAATTAGCCTTCCCTCCTAAACCCTCCTTGGCAGGGGTTTTTGTCGCAGCAACAAGAAAGGGAACTACAACAGTCCCCAAACCGGTCCTTAGATTCTTTTTTCCTTCCTTCTCTTTGTGTGTGTGTGTGCTGATGGTGGGGTATCTTTTCTCAATCATTTCTCCGCCTTACCTTTTTTTTTTTTTTTTTTTTGGGAAAAGGGTTTTCCCCACTTTTGTTTCCTGGCCAGTGAGCCCCCAGCACTGTGGTTAATGGCATATACTGCCATACCCAACTCGTACATGGGCTCTAGGGATCTGAACTCAGGTCCTCATGCTTTGCACAGCGAGCATTTTACCCACGGAGACACCTCCCAGCTCCAATCTGTTCTTGCTAGAAAGTTCCATCTTACCAACTGCCCTGTGAGCCTTCCTCCCTGGCACCTCAGAAGGCTGGACTGACCCAAGGTCTTGCTTGGTTAAGGCTGTTGAGCACAGAGCCGTCAGGCAGGGCGGCAAGTTGGCTGGTCCTCAGGCTAACCTATACCCCATACACCCGCAGACACTCAGGGGGACGCTTTGGAGACACCAGTCCCGTGGGCTCCCTCACCTGGCTGGACAGTGAACCACTTGAGCACAGAGCCTGCTTCCACGGCACACCCTCCTCCAGACACCCAGGCCCACAGAGGATGGTCATCTGCCCCGTAGGGCTCCTCCATGACCAGTGGGAAGAGCCCCAGGGAGGAGAGGCCCGTAGTCTCAGGAAAGCCTGCAGCTGGCTGGCTAGACACCCTCTTGGGCTCCTTTAGGTCAATGTTGGTCCAGGGCAGCTCGGCTGGTGTGGAGGCTGGGTCGTGGCACTCACTGGCGTTAGAGGCCCCAGGAGCCTTCCCTTCGCCTTTAGCCAGGCAGGAGTTTTCCATGCTTTGCTCGGTGTTCCTGCTGGTCTCGGGGCCCTTGGACAAGCTCTCTTTAAGGTTCCTGGAATTGTCCAAAGATTCTTTGGGGAGAGGTTGTTCGGGGCCCTGTCTCTCGACTTCTGAGGAGGCATCGATATCACTGGGTGCAGACTCCGAACCACTGCCCCTCACCTCATCACCGAAGAAGCAGCCCGCACTGGGGACAAAACAGGACAAACTCACTTAATGGTGGAAGATGTGTTTTGCTACTGGAACTAACTGTGTGGATTCAGCCAAGTCACAAGCTCACTGAGCTCCTGTCTAGCACACATGGACTCTGCTTCCCAGGGGCTGAAGACCCCATTGCACCCCGAAGGGTTGAGGGGGGTGCGTTTGCTGCCGTTCTTAGATGGACTGGGGAAGTAGCTCAGTTGGTAAAGCAGTTGCCTGGAATGGGTGAAGCCTTGAGTTTGGTCCTCCGCACCCCATAAAACTGGGCGCACGCCTGTCATCCCAGTTTGGGGGAGGTAGAGGCAGGAGGACCAGGAGTTCAAGGGTCATCCTCCATGACACAGACAGGCTATATTCCATGTCGCCTGGAACTCACTCTGTAGCTACCCCTGAATTTATAACAATCCCACCACACTCAACTGGAGTACCAAGACATGTATCCCAGGGCTGGTCTCAAACTCATTATATAACCACGGATGACCTTAAATTCCGGATTCTCCTGCTTCTACCTTCCAAATGCTAGGATTACAGTGTACCACCACACCTAGTTCATGTGGTGTTGAGGATGTAACCCAGAACTTTGTGCATGGTAGACGAGCACTGCTCCAACATCACCAGCTCTCTGGTATCTTTCTGATTGGGGAAAGTACACTGAGGGTTTTGTTTTTCTTCTTCTGTTTTTGTTGGTGTTATTATTATTATTGTAGGAGTGAGGATTAAATCCAGGGCTAGAGAAGTGGTTTAACAAAGAGCAATCTATCTTCTATCTATCTATCTATCTATCTATCTATCTATCTATCTATCTATCTATCTATTTTGGTTTTTTTGAGTCAGGGTTTCTCTGTGTAGCTTTGGCTGACCTGGAACTCGCTCTGTAGACCAGGCTGGCCTCAAACTCAGAGATGCACCCGCCTCTGCTGGGACTAAAGGCATGTGCCACCACCACCCAGTAGTACTTTTGTATTTTAAGATGACCTCACTAAATTACCTTTGTAGGTAATCTTGAACTCCCTCTGTAGTCCAGGCAGCCCTTGAACTTGTGATCCTCCTGCCTTAGCCTCTGAGTGATGGGATTACAAGGCATGTGCTACCATGCCCAACTAAAGTTGACCTTTATTGTTGTTGCTGTTTTGAAACAGGGTGTTAGCATCATACTCACTATGACCCTCCAGCCTCCACATCCCCAAGCACTGGGATTACAGGTGCGTACTACCATCTCTGGGCTACACTGACTACTTTAAAGCATACAATTCAGTAGCACTTTGCACACTTAAAAATTCATGCATCTGTTAACTATTACCCAGTGTCTTGGTTAGCTTCAACTGTAAACTCGACAAGCTTAGAATCAGTCATTTGGGGGGTGACTCTCAACTGGGAATTGCCTAGGTCATACTGGCCTGTGGGCAAGTCTGTGGGGGAGTCTTGATTATTAATTGATGTAGAGGGCACAGCCCACTGTGGACAGCACCATTCCCTGGGCAAGTGGTCCTGAGCTATAGAAGAAAGCTAGATAGGATGAGCCTGTGGGTGAGCCGGTAAGCAGTGTTCCTGCATAGCTCAGCTGTAACTTCTTTAGTCAGAGGTAATCCTCAATGTGTGGACCAGCAAGCAGGTCTGCCTTCAAGTTCCTGTCTTGACTCCCTCAGTGATGGACTATGGCTTGCAATTGAAATAAACTCTTTCCTCCACTAAATTGCTTCTGGTAAGAGTGTTTTATCATAGCAATCAAGATACGGTTAGGATGCCTAGCTACAGAATTTTTTCTTTCGTCTTTTCGTTTTTGTTGGAACAAAGTCTCACTGTGCAGCTCAGGCTTGCCTAGAACTCACAATCCTCTGATAGAGACTGATTTTCTGCAAGGTCACTGGCCTTGCCCCATGAGGCCACAGACAGTCTGTCCCGCCCAACTCCTCTGTGCTCTGCTGCCTGGTGTCACCTGAGGAGACTGGATGAGCTGCCGGAGTGTGACCGGTCACTTTCTCGGCCCACAACGATGGCCTTCCATGTCTTCCCGCTGAGCTCACTGGGGGTGACGCCCTGCCGGAAGTACACAGCTCGGTCCTCACAGCTGATACCCCAGACCTGGAACAGACAGGGGTGCTGTCGAGAGGCAGCCGGGCACATACCGGGGCTCCTACCCCTTCTGTCAGGGGCTGGGGACGAGCGGAGAGTCCAGGAGTGCTCAACAGGGCTGCAGGACAGGTACCCAAATGCAGACAGGAGTCCCCTTATCGTGACATGGGGGGCATATAGGAGTGTGTTTGTCAGGACTAGGAATATCTGGTGGGGGTGGCAGATGATTGCAGAAACCCGGAAATCCAGGCAGGAAAAGGCTGGCAGGGCTGGGGAAAGTGAGAGGTTACAGCAAATCCAGAGAATCAGAAGCCTGGCTCTGGGTCTCCAAAACTTCAGACTGGGGCTATGGGATGACAAGGTCCAGGGTAGACAGAGGGCTCACAGGTACTGTGCTGGGACACAGAGTCCACTTGGTGCTTTTGCCTTAATTAAAAAAACAAAAAAACTAATTATGTGTATTTTTGTGTGTATGTGTGTAGGTATGTGCATACGAATGCAGAGGCCCATGGAGGCCAGAAGGTGTTGGATCCCTTGGTTAGAGGTGGTTGTGAGCTGTCCCAAGATGGGTGCGGGGAACAGAACTTGGATCTTCCCAAGAGCAGTATGTGCTCTTGACTGCTCAGGCATCTCTCCAGTCTCGTGTTTCATTTTTTGAGACAGGGCCTCATGGAGCCCAGGCTGGGCTGGAACTTATTATGTCACCAAGGATGACTTTGAACTTCTGATCCTCCTGCCTCCACCTCCCCATGCTGGGATTGCAGGCATGCACAACACTGGTTTTATGTGGCACTAGGGGTCTAACCCAAGAATTATTTGTTTATAAGTATGTCTGTCCCTGAAGGAGTTTATGTGCACCACAGGTGTGCATGTGCCTGCAAAGGCCAGAAGAATGTGTTAGATCCCCAGGAACTGGAGTTATAGACAGCTGTGAGCAGTCCGATATGGGTCCTGGGAACTGAACCAGGGTCCTCTGTAAGAGCAGTGAGCACTTTTAACCACTGAGCCACTTCTCCAACCCCTCATATCTTTATAAAAAATTATTTTTGAGATGGGTGGTGGTGGTGCACACCTTTCAAGCCTGCACTCAGGAGGCAGAGGCAGGTGGATCAATGAGTTAGAGGCCAGCCTGGTCTACAGAGTGATTTCCAGGACAGCCAGGGCTACACAGAGAAACCCTGTCTCAAAAAAACAAAAACAAAACAAAAAACCCATTATTTTATGTGTCTAATGTTTTGTCTGAATATATGTCTGTGTACCACATATATGTCTGGTGCCTGCAGAGGCCGGAAGAGGTAGTTGGATCCCTTAGAACTGGAGTTCCAGACAGTTGTGAGCCACACGGTGCTGGGAATCAAACCCGGGTCCACTAGAAGAGCAGCCAGTGATCTTAACCACTGAGCCATCTCTGCAGCCCCAAACCGCACTATTTTTCAGGAGGAAGGAAACATTGCCCTACTGTAAAGATGACATCCATGAGAAAAACATGGCATCACAGAGTCGAAGAGAAGGAACACAGTCCTCTCATTTAGCAACGCCCCCCACCCCAAGTCTCTCAATGCTACCTTCTTATAGCTAGGATGCATGCCCCACCCTTCCTCACCAGCAGACTGCCCTGCAGGGTCCTACGTGAATTGACCTTGAGCCGAATAGAGATGCCAGGACTCTAGAACCCCTTCACCCTCCCCACCCTCCACCCCGTGCACCCTCAGACTCCTCACTGTGCCCATCTGGAATCCCTGCTGGGGAAGAAGGGACGGGAGGGTGGCAGGTAGATAAGCTGTACTGGGATGAACCACGTGCATATCTACCTGGTCATTCAGCCCCACATTGACCATTGTCATTTCTCCAACCATCTCGATCCAGCTGGTGCCACAGGGGTTGTGAGAGTTGACGCCCCTTCGGAACCACACCTGGGAAAATCAGAAAGAAGCATGCATTCCTGGAGATCTTTGGAGACCGAGGTCTGTGTGTGTGTGTGTGTGTGTGTGTGTGTGTGTGTGTGTATGCACGTCCGTCCGGACATCCATCCATCTGTCTGTCTGTGTGCTTGAGCATGCAGATATGCGTGCAGGGCAGAGGACAACCTCATCTGTCATTCCACAAGAGCCGTCCACCTTGTTTTTTTTTTTTTTTTTTTTTTTTTTGTTTTGTTTGTTTTGAGACAGGGTCTCTCACCAGCCTAAACCTTGCCAAGTAAGCTTGGCGGGCTGGCCTGTAAGCTCCAGGGATCCGTCTGTTCCCACCTCCCAGCAAGGGGATTACAAGCACACACCAGCATGCTCAGCACTCTCCCATTGGGCTGGATGTCAGGTCCTCATGATAGCAAGGCAAGTGTTTTACCACCTGAGCCACCTCCGAATCTGAGGGGAGCTTCTCACTGTAGTTTTACTTATGTATTTGGGGGGTGGGCAGAGAGGAACCATGTATCGTACAGCTTGCAGGTGGACGTCGGAAGACAGTGGTGGGGCTGGTTCTCCCCTTCCACCTTGTATGTCCTGGGGCTTGAACTCAGGTTGTCAGGCTTAGTGGCAGGCACCTTTACCCACTGAATCACCTCACTGGCTCATTCCAGAAAATCTTTTTAAGGTACTGGATTGGCAGGAAGGGCCCCTACATATAGTTAGAATGAATTCATGATGTACAAGGTCCTAGCTTCCTTCCTCCAGCACCAAAACAGACAGGGAGATGATAGATGGACAGATAGATTTCACAAAAGCATATAAAATTGGCTAACGTGACTGGACCTGCCTCTGCTAAGATATAAATGGCAGAGGAGAAAAGAAAACCATTTAAATGGCCAAGGTTGCTGGCATATTGGCTTCCCATTATCTGATATGGTTGGCCTATGGAATAATAAAATGGTTGTTCCGTATTTTAGTCCAGAGATGTGAGTTAGGGTACCACAAGCCAGCATCAAACATCCCAGAGGTGGGTGATGATTTCAACACCAGAAAAAGCTCACAGTGGGGGGGTTGGGGATGTGGCTCAGCTGGTAGAGGAGTTGCTTGGCATGCATGAAGTCCAGGGTTTGGTCCCCAGCACTGCGTCAGCCAGGTATGATGGTACACGTCTGTAATCTGAGCAGGAGGGTCGGAAGCTCAAGGCCAGCCTCTGCTACATACTATGTTTAGTGTACCGTCTCAAAAAGAAAAGAAAAGCTCACAGGATCTATACTAATGGGTTTAGATGATGCTCACAGGAACAGAAACCCTTGGTATTAAATAGCACCATTACCCACCCCAGCTCCAGCCCCCAACTCTTACTTTGCGGTCCTTTGTGATGGCCCAGACCACACTGACTCCCGCGGAGACGTGCATGATACCATTTTCAGACCCAGGAGGCTCCACTATGGACCAGGAACTTCCTGCCAGTCCCCAAAGAAACCCCAGGCAGCCTCCATCAGCCAAGATTCTGGACAGGAAGTACCCCGCTTCCTGATATGGGGCTGGCTACCTTTTGGGTTATTCCTGCAGATTCCTTCTCTGACCAGGGCTTGCCCCTCCCAGAGGGTGGCCCATATGAGGTCATGAGGCCCACAGCTGATCTGGACCACCTCCCCTGGGGTATCCACAAGAGACCAGGAGGAGCCTTCTGGGTTGGGGTGGCTGACATCCTCTCGATACCACACCTGGGAGGAGAGAAGCAAATGTGGTATTCACATCATCAAATCTGTCTACCTGCAGAAGCCACATATGAGGGTCTCTGACACACTCACAGACCTTCACTCTGTAGGCCTCCCTTCACATACACACCTTGGTGAGAAAGTGCAAAGCCTGGATTTTGGTGGGTCTAGAGAGGCAGACCTATTCTCTGCAGCTGCCTGTGAGAACAACTAACTACAAGCAGACCCCAGGGTCAGCATGCAGTGCTCAGCAGCTCCCAGGCAGTCCATGAAACCTGTGCCCCCTAGTGGTGAAGTGCTCCCAGGACACGTGTCACCGGGGAAGGCAGACTGGGGGTGGGGGTTGGGGTGGGGACGATGACGACGACCCAATGTCTGAAATGTCCGCTTCTTTTGCTCTTTAACCTGAACAATGAAATTCCTCTTTCCCATGTCTTTGCCAAGGATTGTTGTCCGTTAATTTCTTGATGATAGCCATTCTGACTCTGGTGAGATGGTATCTCAAAAGTAGTTATGTCTCTGTGTGTGTGTGCGCGCGCATGTGCATGTTCATATTTGTGCATGGTCACGTATGCATAGGGCCCATAGAATAGGGCTTGTAGCTGGAATTGACAGCACATACCTATGCAACTGATTCAGTTCAGGTAAGGGAGATTAGGGAAGGATGGCTCTGCAGAACCATCTTCAGACTAGGGACCCTGACTTCTCTGCTCTTGCCACCCTACCCTTAGGATGGGCCCTGCTGGACCAGCTGGGAAGCCTCTCTTTGGCTACCAAGTAGGCAGCCTCAGGGAACAAGTCTCTCCCTTCCGGAGCACAGGGCCCTGGGGCCACTTCTTGTGGCGCACACGGGTGGTGCCGGGTGATCCTGGCTCACAGCTAGCTGACACTCAGGTGTGCGGCCCCTACTCTACCTTTTTGCATCCAAGTGGGATGTCTGGAGCTGGCGCTCCCTCTCTGCTCGGCCCCTCTCCACCACCCTTCACAAAAGCTCAGGGGAAATGATTGCGGTTCACCTAAACCTGAGGGAACATGACCCCAGCCAAAGGTAAGCCTGCTAAAAAGAATCTGCTTTGATGGTTCCAAAGACAGTGAAGACCTGTGGTTAATGTGGTTAATGCAGGAGTTACTGAATAATCATAAAATAAGATCTAAAACCACAAGGAGGGCATCAGACCCCTATGCTTAGGATCATCTGTGTTCCTGTTGCCATCCAGGTTTGGTGTTTTTCACAAACTCTCTGAGAAAAGATTTCTCCCTAAATGTGTATCTATCCATCACTACCAGTCTACATACCTACCACCTACCCATCCATCCAACCATCCATCCATCTATCCATGTACTCATCTATACATCTCCCTCACCATCCATCTATACACCTACCATCCATCCACCCCCACATCATGTATCCAACCACCCACTCCTCATCCACCTAATCACTTCCCATCCATTCACACACCCATCATCCATTCAACCATCCACCCAACCATCTACTCACTCACCCAACATCCATTTGTCCAACCACTGACCCATCCATCTCCCTGTCATCTACCCACCCACCCACCTACCCACCCAGGAGTCTTCTGTTATCCATCACATCTACTTACTATACATCATCCATCCATCCATCCATATATCCACCATCATCCATCTAGCTATACACCGTCAGTCTCTCCACACATCAGCCATTCACCCACCCACACATCCACAATGCTCCTGGAGACTGGGGGAAGGAGCTGGCAGGGAGCCCAGAATCTGTCCCAAGGAGACAGAATTGATTACATCTGAGTCTGAAGTGGGCTAGGATGAGGGACAGATCCCAAGGCTTCCAGGGTACCGTGGAGTCGGGTAGCTTTTCTGCCTGCCCAGGAAGTCCCAGTTCCAGGGACAGGAGGCAAATAGCTCTCGTCCTCCACCTTGGGGAACTCCTGCACCACTCCAGCCTGCAGCTGGCCTCCTCTGCCATGTCAAACCTTGGGCACCGTGGAAGTGGGACTCACCTTTCCCTGCAGGGACACAGCCCACACTGACAGGCGGCCCACAGGCTCCTCTGTGATCTCCCACCCTCCCACAGACAGGTCATTGAAGGGGTCAGGGAGTTCCTTGGGGTCATCCTTGGAGGGGATCTGAAACAAAGGGGTGAGAAGCAATGGCTGTCACCACCTGGTGACCCGCTCTGTGTCACCCTCCCCCACCGGCCTCTCCTCCAGTCCTTCCACCCTCCCCGTGGGCCATGCTGTCTGACTTCACAAGACTGCAGGCCTGTGGACCTGGCCATGGATACCCTCTGTTCTGTCCCCTTCACACGACACCAGACCTGAGTCACTGCTTAGTTGGGTCACGGGAACAACATTAGAGCTTTGGTGGGGGAGGGGAAGCCTAAGAAAGGACAAGTTTGGTGTTGACTTTGACCCCTGTGTGGCCGTCTCCCAAATGAAGGGACTTGCAGGGCTACAGCAAACAAATCGAAGGCCAGGTCCTGGGGGGGTATGGTGTCCCCTTCTACCCCAGTGCGGAGAAGATCCCTATCCTTGTGACCCTCCTATTGGGGACCCCATGCCCCACACTCTTGCCCCATTTAGGCACAAAGACCTTGGCCCAGGTGTCCCGGGATTTGTATCTCCTATACCGGATCCACTTTCGCCTCCGCACGCATGAATTCCACTTCTTGTCTCTAGTGTAGGTGGCGGGAAAGTCCATAGCGTACGTCCACCCCTGAAATACCAAGGTTGGAGCCTTATCTGGCTTGGCGGGGGAGAGGGTGGAATCTGAAGAGATGGGAAGGTGGAGGAATAAAGGGAGGGGAGGAGGGGATAGGGTGTCCAATCCCGCAGCAAGCAGATTGGACACCAACAGGGAGGGTGGCACTGGGGGACAAGCTGAGCCCAAGGGGCATCTGTGGAGGGTACTGAGTTCACCTACCCCTTTCTCGGTGGGCTCCCCTCCGAAGTTCTCATCCACGTACCAGTCCGATTCCCATTCCCAGTGTGGCGAGGGCAGGGCTACCCCGTCCAGCGGCCGATGCTGGAGTCCACTCACGTCACTCCACGACCAGCGGTCACTCGGCAGGAGCCTCTCACAGAAGCCTCCCATGGGGTTCCAACGCTGAGGCCAGGAGATACAGAGGTGGTCTCAGGGACGAGCTGGATGGGAGCGGACCACCTCAGCACCCCCCCCCCCCCCCCCCCCCCCCCCCCCCGCCCCACACACACACCCACCAGCACTACCTGATTCTCATAGGCCTCCTCTCGGTGGCGGATGGGCACGTCACTGGAGCACACGTACAGGTAGACCTGGTTGTCACAGGCGATGCCCCAGCAGCCCTGAGTGGCCGCGCTGACCCGCTTGAACTCCATCTGGACATCCTTGCAGGGCTCCCAGTACTGGCCAGCCGTGGACAAGGTATACACTCTCCCGAAGAGGTCCACGGCCCACAGCACAGAGGCGGGCATGGCCGCAGCGCTGTGGCGAAGACGGGGACAAGAGAAAAAAGGTATCAGTGTCGTGGCTCCTGGACTGGGGACATCATGGGAACCTTGTTTAGTGGCTGCATCATCCCACACACGGCACAGGGAGGTCCCCAGGAGACAAGCAAGCAGTCACCATAGCAACCAGAAGCAAAGCGTGCCTTCCAGTATAAAACTTCTTGCTTTGCCTCTTCTTTCTCATTATGGGGATGCTTTGCCTCTTTAAATTGGAGACAGGGTCTCATGCGCCCCAGGGCTGGTCTCAAATGTTCTCTGTAGCCAGGATGATCTTGACTTCTGATCCTCCTGCCGCTGCTGCCTCCCAAGTGCTGAGGTTACAGGCGTGCACCACCACACCCGGTTTATGTGGTGCTGCCTAGCATGCACGGAGTGCTGGGTTTCATCTCCAGCATCCCAGAGACTAGGTTTGTGGTGGCTCACGTCTGTAATCCCAACACTCAGAAAGGTAGAGCTGAAGGCCCGCCTCGGCTACGTGAGGACCTGTCGGGAGAGTCCAGCCCGGGAATTGGAAGTACTGGGAAGATAGGGAAGTTTATTTAGGGACCTCGAGGCTGTGCCAGGC